>JAODVQ020247376.1:2199-33137 GCA_025400075.2 Phenganax stokvisi
CGGCTATCAGCGTCATTCAAGCGGGTAGAGGCCGTGGCGAACTTCACGGGGCGCGCAATGCACTCCCCCGAATCGTGGCGGGTAATGACGCGGGACATGAACATTGACTTCGGCTCCGTTTTGTTTCCCGCGCTATTGTGCCAGCATTTGAACGTGCTTGTGTCCAGGATAAGCCTCGCCAAGGCGGAATCGATCCTTTCCATCAGTTTACTCCGGCCGGACCTGCCGGAGGAGCGCGCATCATCGCGCAATGCTGCGCTATGGTATGTTTATTCTCCTGCATCGAATTGCATAAGACCGCGAAACGCAAGGCCCGCAGCGCAAGGCGAACTTGAGGAATGAACAGAGAATCCGAACAAATCCGGCAGGCGCCGATCGAGGTTCCGGCCCATCTGGGCAGCTTCGAGGCGGTCAGGCATGAAGTGCTGGGCTCGCTTCTGACGGGCTGCCCGCCGGCAGGCGTTTCGCAAGCCATATTCGCCCTGGGCTGTTTCTGGGGGGCCGAGCGCCGGTTCTGGCAAACGCCGGGCGTGCACGGCACGGCCGTGGGATACACCGGCGGACATCAGGCCGATCCGGACTACTATTCCGTCTGCTCCGGGGTTACTGGTCATGCCGAAGCCGTGCTGGTGAGCTACGACTTATCCTTGGTCAGCTATGAGGAGCTTCTCGCCGTGTTCTGGGAGGCGCACGATCCCACTCAGGGAATGCGCCAGGGCAACGATATCGGCACCCAGTACCGTTCCGGCATCTATACGCTCGGCGCCGGCCAGCAGCGCCTGGCGCTGACGAGCCGGGAGTCCTACGGCAACGCGCTCCTGGCTTCGGGTTTCGGTCCCATTACCACGGAGATTGCCCCCGCGGGCGTGTTCTATCTTGCCGAGGAATACCATCAGCAGTACCTGGCCAAGAATCCCGGGGGCTATTGCGGTCTTGGCGGAACCGGCGTGGCCTGCGAACTCGAATCCGGTTTGCTTGAGAGGGCGGCGCTGGCGGAATGATCATGAAACCCTTGGCATTGATCGTGTTTCTGGCGCTGGGCGTCCAGTCCGCTTTCGCTTCGGGGGTGGCGCCCGGCGCCGCCGCGGAAAGCAACCGGGCGTGGCTGGCCGAGCAGCGCCGCATGAATCAGCGCTTCGTGGAGTTGTTCAGTGAGCGGCGTTACGAGGAAGGCGAAGAACTTGCCCGGTCCCTGTTGCTCAGGGCCGAGGAGAACTACGGCTACGACGCCACCGAGCTGCTTGCGCCGCTCATCAACCTGGCGACGGTGCAGCGGGTGCAGGGGCGCTACAGCGACGCGCTTTTTCACTACGAGCGGCATGTCGCGATCGCGGAACGCAGGCTGGGCTACGACGCGCTCGAACTCGTCAACCCGCTGCATGGAATGGCGCGGACCCACATTCGAATGGGCGATTACGAGGCCGCGCTCGAACCGCTTGGCCGCGCATTGCGGATTACGCACGCGAATTCCGGCATCTACAGTCTGGAGCAGGGTGCGACGCGCGACCTTTTGAGCGACCTGGCGCTGGCCGAAGGCGACCTGGAGCAGGCGAATCTGCACCAGCGCGTTCAGGTCCGGGCGCACGAGCGGCGCTACGGCCCGGCCGATCTGCGCACGGTGCCGGCGCTCTACAAGCTGGGCGAATGGTATGAACGCACGCGCCAGACGGCACTCCAGCGCCGGGCCTATGCGGCGGCCGACCGCATCATTCAGTCGGCCAGCGGCGAGGACAGCCCGGAGCGGGTGCAGGCGCTTCGCGGGCAAGCCAGCAGTTTCCTCGGGGAGTCAAGGCGCGAGAAGGCCGAAGAGTTCTTCAGGCGAGCCTTGAGTATCGTTCGCGCCCACCCGATTCAGGACATTCTGCAGCAGGCCAGGCTGCTGATCGACATCGGCGACACGCACACGATCTTCAATCGCCAGCCCAACGCGCGGGAGACTTACCGGGAGGCCTGGGAGCTGTTGAGCGCGGACGACGAAGCGCTGGACTTGCGTGCGGAACTCCTGCAAAACCCGGTAATCCCGCTCCGCAGCGCAAGACTTCCCGTGCAGGTGCCCCGCGAGATGTCCAACTCGTCAAGATACGAGCCCCAGCCGCGGGCGGGGTCGATTGTGCTGCAGTTGACGATCGAGCAGGATGGGACCGTTTCGGAGGCGCAGGTCATGGAATCCGAACCCTCCGGCATGATCGACGATCTCGTGGTGGCCCTGATCAAGGGCGCCAAGTTCCGCCCCCAGATGCGGGACGGCGAGCCGGTGCGCGCGGAGGACGTGCTTTACCGGCATCGCTTCCGCTGGTACAAGCGGCGCGATCCGGAACCGGTCGACGAAATGCCTGCGCCGTCGGAGCCGGTGGATGAGGAACGGCCGCTGGAGGTTCCGGGGGCGACCGCAACGTAGCTCCCTGCTTCCTCGCGCTTTGTTTGTCCTCCTCCTCGTTGGAGACGCCATTCCTTCTTCCTCGCAGCTTGCGCTGGCATCCCTGCCGCGCAGCCTTGCCGGAATAGCGGCCGGGGCTGACTCCATGTCAGCCCGTTCGCATCTGGCAAAGGCATGCTTTGCCTCGCCGCTGTGCGGCGACCGATGCTCACCCTGCTCCAACGCTCCCACGAGGAGGAGGACGAACAAAGGGCTTTAGCTTGCGCGAGCCAGTTAACGCCAGCGTAAGCCCATTGTCATACCCCTGCTTCCGGGAACGTCGGAGGCAGGATGCAGACGCCGAGCCCACAGGGATGTGCTTGCAGGCGTGTCCCGGAAGCAGGGGTATGACAATGGGCGAAATCGAAGCGCGGTCGGCGGCTTTAGTTGGCTGCCTGCTGGCGTGCGAAGGCGGCCTTTCCCTCGGCGATGGTATCGAGCACCAGGCGGGATTGTCCGCCCACCGCGCGGGCGAGTTCCTCCGGCACACCGGCCACCGCGGCCGCCCACTGGTCGCGTTCGGCCTGTTCCGGCCAGCGTGGCGTAATGCCGAAGCTTTGTGCGTTCTCAAGATCGCGCTGCGCTTCCTCGCGCGTGTCCTTGCGGGTTTCGGCGATGCTGGGGTAAGCGTGGGCGATGATCTCGCGGTCCGCGTCCGCCAGGCCGTCCCACCAGACCTTGTCGGCCAGGATGAACGACATGCCGAAGCAGTGCGCGGTGAGCGTAATGTGCGATGCCTCGCCCGAAGTTCCGGTTCGCACATATAGGCTCAGGGAATTTTCGCCCGCCTCGATCAGGCCTGTCTGCAGCGAGGGCACGATTTCTCCAAAGCCCAGCGGAATGACGTCCGCGCCCAGCGCTTCGCCAAAAAGCCGCGATGCCTCGCTCGCCGAAACGCGGAAGCGGCGCCCCCGCATGCCGGCCGGCGACAGCAACGGCGTTACCGAATAGATGTGGTGGAAGCCGATTTCGCTCCAGGACACCAGGTGCAGGCTCTGTGCGGCAAGCAGCGAGGCGAACAGTTCAGTCAGGAAGTGGTCATAGACAAAATCCGCCTCTTCCTCGGATTTGAATAGAAACGGCGCATACAGCATTGCGGCTTCCGGCACCAGTGTGGAAGTCATCATCGCGGAAAGGTTGCCGATCTGCACCCGGCCGCGCCGGAGCCCGGCCGCAATCTGCTCCTCGGAAAACTGCCCATGCACCAGCATGCGGACCTTGAACCGGCCCTGCGTGCCTTCCTCCACCTTGCGCTGGAACGTGAACCAGTGCGTTTCGCCGATGGTGTTCGGAAACGCCGTTCCGGCCGCCGTAATTTCCGTAACCCCGGCTGCTTCGTCCGCTTCCTTCGGCGCATCGGCGGACGGCCCGCAACCCGCGGCGACAGCCATCGCCGCGCAGCAAGCAAGAAGCAGGCTGCTTCTCATGCTCTTTGCCGCCGTATGAGAATGTAAACGCAGGCCACGGCGATTGCGCACAGAATCATCATTACGGTGAAGCCGTTACTGAATGATCCGTATTGGTCAGCAGAAGTAGCCAGGAAGCGCCCGCCGACAGCGCCGGCAAGCGAGTCGATCATCAGGAATATGCCCAGATAGACTCCGTAGTTTCGCCCTGCATAGAACTCCGCGATCATGAGCTGGATCATCGTGAACGCGCCTGAGTACCCAACTCCATAGACAATGGCGTAGGCGAGCGGCCAGGTCGTTTCGCCCGGAACGGCGAGAAACAGCAGCGCCAGGCCCAAACCCAGGTTCAGCACGCTGGCCATGGTTACCCATAGCTTGTTGAACTTGTCCGCCAGATAGCCAAACAAGACCTTTCCGACAATGGCGGCTGCGAAGAAGCTGCTGTAGATCGTCGTGGTACTGGTGTCGTCGAGCAACAGCTCGTTGCGGAAGAACAATGCCTGGTTGTTGAGCATCGCCACGATGCAAAACCACAGCGTGCCGGTGGCGAACGCCAGAAGATAGAACACCGGCGAACGAATAAGGCTGAGCGCCACCTTGCCGAACGCGTCCGGCTTTGGCCGCGCTGCCGGCTCCGGATCGGCCACGCCGTCGGCGGCCAGCCCCTTGTCTTTGGGATAATTGCTTACCAGGAAAAGGGTGGGCAGGATCATCATCGCTCCGCCGAGCGCCGCGAGCACCAGCACCGCCAGCCGCCAATCGGGGAGCAGGAAATTGACCACCCAGGGGAAAACTGCGCCGCCAAAGCTCGAGGCCATCATCAGGATTCCGAACGCCAGGCCGCGGTAGCGCACGAACCAGCGTGACAGCAGCATCAGGCTGGGGGTCAATCCAGCCAATGAGAGCGAAAACCCAAACAGCACATATAGCGCCATCAGGTGCCACCATTCCTGCACCAGCGGGAACAGTGCCAGGACCAGTGTTATACCCAGTGTGCCGATCAGCATCAGGCGGCGTATGGAGAAACGGTCCAGGAACCAGCCGGCCACCGGATTGAGGAAGGCAACGAGCGCGAAGAACATGTTCGCAGGCAGAGTTACCTGTTCATTGGTCCAACCGAACTCCGCCGCCAGATTGGGGAATATGCGCGGGATCGTATTCAGGAGAATGCCATTGGAGGCCATGTAGATCAGAAACAGGCCAACCAGCAACCACCAGCCGTAGAAGATCCGGCCGCGCAAAGAAACTTCCTGCATTGCTATCCTCCCCGGAACAGCCGGCCCTTGAGGGGCGACCACCAAAAGCGCAAGCCCAGCAACAGGGCGAGAATGGCGCAATATACCAGCGGCTCGGCCGTGTCAGCCTTGACCTGCCAGTAGAAATGCCAGCAGGACAGGATAGCGGCCGGGTAAATCAGACGGTGCAGCCGGTTCCAGCGCCGGCCCAGGCGCCGCTGCCAGCCGCGGGTGGACGTGATCGCCAGAGGAATCAGCAACAGCACCGCGCCCATGCCCACGGTGATGAAGGTCCGCTTGAGCAGGTCCTCGCCCAGGTGGACGAAATCAAGTTGCAGGTCCAGCAGGAAATAGGCCAGCGGGTGCAGCGTGCAATAGAAGAACGCAAACAGCCCCAGCATCCGGCGGAAGCGGTACAGCCGCGGCTTCTTCAGCAAACGCGCCGCCGGCGTAACGCACAGCGTTATCAGCAACAGCCGCAGCGCCCAGAGGCCGAGTTCGTCCTGGATTTCCTCAGCGGGATTCGCGCCCAGCCCCGGCTCGACCACTCCGGCTATACGTAGCGTAAGCCAGATCACGGGCAGCAGGCAGGCGGCGAACAGCAGCGGCTTGTACACCCGCATGTTCATCGTTCTTTCTCCGCTTCGATCCCGCCCTTTGTCATTCCCCTGCTTCCGGGATACGCCTGCAAGCACATCCCTGTGGGCTCGGCGGCGGCTCCCTGCCGCCGACGCTCCCGGAAGCAGGGGAATGACAAAGGGCTTACGCCGGCGGCGCCCGGTTGGGTCAGTAATTGCGGCGCAGGTCGAGGCCGGAATACAGGTGGGCTACCTGCTCGCCGTATCCATTGAACATCTGCGTCGGAATGCGGCGCGCGAACAGTCCGGAAAAACCGGAGCCGATGCGCCGCTCCGTGGCCTGGCTCCAGCGGGGATGGTCCACTTCCGGGTTGACGTTGGCGTAGAAGCCGTATTCCTGCGGGGCGGCGATGTTCCAGCTGGTCGGCGGCCGCCGTTCCTGCAGGCGGATGCTCACGATCGACTTGATGCCCTTGAAACCGTACTTCCACGGTGCGATCAGCCGCAGCGGGGCGCCGTTCTGGTTGGGCAGCGTGACCCCATATACGCCCACCGTAAGCAAAGTCAGCGGATTGGCCGCCTCTTCGATCGTCAGGCCCTCGACGTACGGCCAGCGGAGAACGCGCCGCCGCTGTCCCGGCATTTCGTCGGGACGATAAACCGTCTGGAACGCGACGTATTTCGCGCGGGACGTCGGCCGGAAGCGCTTCAGCACTTCGGCCAGCGGCACGCCCACCCAGGGAATGATCATTGACCAGGCTTCAACGCAACGCATGCGGTAGACGCGCTCCTCAAGTCCGATGCCCGAAAGCAGGCCCTCGAGGTCGAACTCTCCGGTCACCTCCGCTTCGCCTTCCACCCGCACGGTCCACGGCTCGGGCCGGAAATCCCCCGAGTTGCGGTGCGGGTCGTCCTTGCCGGTCCCGAACTCGTAGTAGTTGTTGTAGGTGGTGATGTCCTCGTAGCTGTTGGGCGGCTCGTCGGTGCTGAAGGGGCCGGGCGTTACGTTCGGCAATTCCTTCTGGCCGGTGCCGGCGGCGAGATTGGCGGGCGCCGCGCGGGCCGTGCCCACCAGGCCTGCTGCGGCGAGGCCGACGATGACGGAACGGCGATTGAAGTAGGTGCTTTCGGAGGTTATTTCCGAGGATCGAATATCGGTCTTATTGCGTATCAACATCCCACAATACTAACCCGGATATCTCGCCGGCTTCCGCCGTGCATGCCGCCCCCTCCTCGCGGCGGACGCAAGGTGAGGAAGCACGAGCAGGGACAGCGAGAGTCAAGCCAGGAATGGAGATTAACGGCTGTAGCCGCGCTCCTCGTGCTGGGTGAGATCCAGACCCTCGATTTCGTCCTCTTCGGTCACGCGCAGCGGCGTGATGAGTCCGACCACCTTGAGGATGACCCAGGTGGCCACCGCGGTCCATGCGAATGTCGCCGCCAGGCCTATCGCCTGGACGCCAAGTTGCGAACCCAGATTCATGCCCTCCGCATAGCCGGCGCCGCCCAGGTTGGCATTAACGAACACGGCGCAGAGCAGCAGTCCCAGGGACCCGCCCACGCCGTGGACCGGGAACACGTCCAGCGAATCGTCGATCACCAGCACCCGCTTGATGATGCGCGTTGCATAGAAGCACACTACGCCCGCGGCCAGGCCGATGACCATTGCGCCGATCGGGCCGACGAAGCCGGAGGCCGGCGTGATCGTGCCCAGCCCCGCGACCATGCCGGTCACTACGCCCAGCACGCTGGGCTTGCCGAACTTGATCCACTCCATCGCTATCCAGCCCATGGCGCCGGCCGATGCGCCGATATGGGTGACCAGCAGGGCCATCGCCGCGGCGCCGTCCGCCGCCAGCGCGCTGCCTCCGTTGAATCCGAACCAGCCGACCCAGAGCATGCCGGCGCCGGCCACCGTGAGCGGCAGACTATGCGGCGGCATCGGCTTTTGCGGAAAGCCCGTTCGCGAGCCCAGCACCATGGCGGCAACCAGCGCTCCGACGCCCGCGGTCAGATGCACGACCGCGCCGCCGGCGAAGTCCAGGAATCCCATGTCGGCCAGCCAGCCGCCGCCCCAGACCCAGTGACAGATCGGGGCATAGACGAGCAGCGACCAGAGTATCGAGAACAGCACCATCGCGGAAAACTGCATGCGCTCGGCGAATCCGCCCACGATCAGGGCGCAGGTGATGATCGCAAAGGTGAGCTGGAAAGCGATGAAGATCGTTTCCGGCGCGGTGCCGCTGAGCGAATCGACGGTCACTCCGGCCAGAAACGCGCTGCCGAAGCCGCCCACCCACTGATTCATGGCGCCGCCGTCGCTGAACGCCAGGCTGTATTGCACGATCACCCACAGGAACGTGACGATCCCGGCGATCGTGAAGCATTGCATCAGCACCGACAACACGTTGCGGCGGCCCACCAGGCCGCCGTAGAACAACGCCAGCCCCGGCAGCGTCATGAACAGGACCAGGGCCGTGGAAGTCAGCAACCATGCGGTGTCTGCCTTGTCCAGCGTGTCGGCGCTCGCCACGCCCGACACCAGCAACCCGGCCACCGCGAACAATATCGCTCTCTTCATAGAAAATTCCTCTTTTGAAGGGACGCCGGCTGCCCGCCGGGGCCCCGATAAGCTACGCCCGCTACAGCGCCGAATCACCGCTCTCCCCGGTGCGGACCCGGAAGGCCTCCTCGAGATCCATCACGAAGACCTTGCCATCTCCGACCTTGCCGGTCTTCCCGGAGTCCATGATGGCCTCGACCACCCGCTCGGCCAATTCGTCGGTACACGCAACCTCGATCTTGGTCTTGGGGATGAAGTCCACCATGTATTCGGCGCCCCGATACAGCTCCGTATGGCCACGTTGTCGCCCGAAGCCCTGCACCTCGGAGACGGTCATGCCGTTGATCCCCAGGTCGGACAAGGTGTTGCGTACATGATCCAGCCTGAACGGCTTGATGATGGCCATTACTAGTTTCATTGAAGCCTTCCTTGCGGCTTGGCGCGGCAGTGAATTGCCGGGCGCGGATTCTATCAGCGGCGGCTCAGCGATGTCAAAAGTTGGCCGTGCGCTTCCTCGCCCGGACCCTTGGCCGCCAGCGGGTGCTCGAGCAGCGCAACTACGGCGAGGCGGCGGCCGCTGTCGGCCAGCACATAGCCGGCGATTGCCGACACTCCGTTGAGGCTGCCGGTCTTGATGTGCGCCCGCCCGCCGAACGGAGTTTCCTTGTAGGTTTTCGTAAGAGTGCCGTCGCGCCCGGCGATGGGCAGCGAGGCGGCGAGTTCGGGGAACCGGGGTCCCTGGCCCGCATGCACCAGCAGTCGTCCCAGGTCGGCTGCGGATATCCGGGAAACGCGCGACAGGCCGGACCCGTTGTCCAGAATCAGGCTTGGAAGTTCCAGTCCTTCGCGTTTCAGGACCTCGCCGGCAGCCCTCCGCGCCTTGTCCAGCGTTGCCGGCGGCCCGAACATCTCCGCGCCCAGCGTCAGCAGCAACTGGCGCGCCATCACGTTGTTGCTGTGCTTGTTCATGAATCGCACCGCCTGGAGCGCGAACTCCGACTTGAACTCCAGCCAGGGCTCGGCGTCCTGCGGCGCACTGCCCAGGCGATATCCGCCCGAAATTTCGCCGCCCCCTTCCCGCCACAAGGCCTCGAACAGCCCGTAGGCGTAGGCTGGACCGGAAAGCGCCCGGCGCGAAATCGAGTAGCCGTTGCAGCGGCGGCTGTAGTTCCCGTCCAACTCGACGCGGCTGTCGCCTTCGCCGGAGATGCGTACCGCCACTCCGCGCTGAAATCCGCCGCATCGTCCGCTGCTCAGCCGCAGACGGTTGACCAGTTCCAGCCCGGACAGCGGCGGCTCCACCCGGGCATGAACGCGGCCCCGGATATGATCCGGTTCAACGATTACCTGGATCGCCTGAAAGTTCATCAGCAGCGCGTATGGCGATGCGCTGAACGAGCGGTGACGGTCGGCTTCGAAGCCGGCAATCGGCGAATCGTCGGCCGGCAGCCACCGGTCGTCGAGCACCAGCGGACCGTCGATCCGGCGCAGGCCCTTTTGCCTCATCTGCTGCTGCAGCAGCCAGACGCGTTCCATGACCAGGTGCGGATCCCCACGCCCTTCCAGTATCAATGGGCCGTCAAGCACGCCGTCGCGCAGTTCGCCGCCCAGATGGACGCGCGTGATCCAGCGGTATTCCGGCCCGAGCCCCTCCAGAGCCAGCCAGCCGGTCAGCACCTTGATTACCGATGCCGGCTTTCTCGGAACGTCCGCATGGTGACTCAGCAAAGGCTGGGCCTCGGCCATGTCCCCGACCCAGACGGAGTAGTTTTCGCGCGGGATGCCGTAGTGTGCGAGGACCCGGTTAACCGCGGCCGGGAGGGCGTCCTGCGCAACTACTGCCGGTGGCCAGCAGAGCAGCGCGCTCAGCGCCAGTGCGCAAACGGACGCGCTGGCGCCAAGGCATTGGTGTAACACAACACTAGGCCGAAGCACGAATGCGCCCGCGAGCTGTTGATCCGATGACTTCCCAGCCCTTCTCGCAGGCCATCGCCGCCAGCGCCGAATCCGGGTTGACCGCGATTGGAAGACCGCAGGCGCCGAGCAGGGGGAGATCGCTCAGGGAGTTTCCATAGGCGGCGGTATTTGCAAGGGTGGTTTCGAACCGCGAACAAAGGTCGTGCGCTGCCGCCAGCTTGGCTCCGCCGACGCGATGCACGATCGGCGGCGCGAAACCGTAGCGTCCGGCGCGCAGCGCGCATTCGGTGGCGACGACGTTGCCGACGCCCAGTTTTTCGGCGATCGCGTCGGCAAGGACGCTCGGCGTTCCCGATAGCAGCACGACGATATCGCCTTCTTGCTGATGCGCCCGCAGGCGTTCAAGGCAGGGACCGTAGAGCGCCCTGTCCAGCCCGTCGGCGGCCCACTCGCGCGCTAGCTTTTCCGCGCTGCCCACCGTGCGCCGCCAGAGCAGCGACTTGTTCTTGGCGAACACTCCCAGCCCATATCGGGGAAAGTGGCGCAGGGCAAACAGGGCGTAGGCCAGCAGCCTGACCGGGCCGATCCGTCCCGTGAGGAAGAGCCAGAGCATGAAGCGCTTTTCGCTGCTGGGCTCGTTCAGCAGCGTGCCGTCGATATCGAACAGCGCGAGACGCGGCGCGGACTTCGCGCCATTCATGGAGTTCCGCGATTGCGGGAGAACAGGGATCGCCGCTCTTCAGCCAGAAATTCCATGATCACCGGCATGCCTCGCAACAGGCACAGCGCAACGGCAAGGTAAGTGAACGCCATGGCCAGCCACTCCCAAATCGGCTGGAGCAGCGCCCAGACTTCCGTCAGGGAAGGCAGCAGTGTTTCCACTCCAACGGGCAGCGGCTTGATCATGAACAGGCCGACAAACGCGCAGGCCTTGATCGTGGCGTAAAACCCGCGCAAGAAGCGGCCCGCGACCAGCCACTGGGCCGCGGGCGAGTTCAGCAGCGCAAGAGGGCTGCGCCGGTCGGCCTGGACCTGGCTGGCCCGGATGGCGTCCACCAGCACGCCGCGCACCACGAACACGATCGGAATCCAGATCGGTATGAGGTCGAGGTCCGCCAGCACGATCCACAGCGTGAGTTCGACGATGCGGTCGACGGCGATATCGAAAAGCGCCCCGAACAGGCTTTCCTCGCCCCTGCGCCGCGCAACCCAGCCGTCCAGACCGTCCGAAATGAATACCACGGCGAGAATCGGCCATATCCACAACTGCATGGCGGAGACGGGCCGGTAGGCGATGGCCACCACGACGAGCAGCAGGATAAGGCGGCTCAGCGTTATCAGGTTCGCCATGGCCCGAATTATAGACAGCGGACGCCGATCTTATAATTGCCGCCTTCGTCGCGGGCTTCGGGTAAATGGGCGCACTTTCTTTTCTGCTTGGCACGGTCGCGGACCTGTACATGTTGTGCTTCGTGATTCGACTGGCGCTGTACTGGCACGGCTCCGATCCGCGCAATCCCGTGGCCGCCGTGGTGCTTCGCCTGACCAATCCGGTGGTTCTGCCGTTCAGGTTGCTCATGAAGCCTTCGCAGCGCCTGGAAACGCATGTGCTGCTGACGTTTCTGACGCTGCAATGCCTGCTGGTGTGGCTTACGGTCAACGCCGGGTGTATGGTCGAGCCCTCGCTGTTCCAGCTCGTGGGTTTCGGCCTGATCCGCGCCGTGCGCCTGGTCCTTTGGTTCTATCTGCTGGCGGTGGTTGCCTGGGCCCTGCTGAGCTGGTTCTCGCCGAGCGGATACAACCCGGTCGTGGGCGTGCTGCACCGGATTTGCACGCCCGCGCTGGCGCCGATCCGGCGCATCCTGCCCGGGATGGGCGGCATCGACTTCAGCCCGCTGGTGTTCATCCTGGGCGTGCAGTTCGTGCTGGCCTTTCTGCCGGGCGCGGAAGTGGCGCGGGACCTGAGTTGCACCCCGGGCTTCTCGCCGATCTAGGGCTTGGGGCCTTAAGCAACCTCAACTACTTCACGCCCAAGCGGCCGACAGCGCTTCCGCCTGCTCCAGCACTGTGCGCGTGGCCTTAATAGAAATCGTGAGCCTTGCTCAGGAAACGGGTGTTGCGCGCTCTGCCACACTTGCAATGACGTCGAGCTTTTCGTTGATTTCGGAGTCGATCTCGTCTTCGGGAACGTGCGCCGCAAGTTCGTAAAACTGCTTCTTGTCCATCAGGTTTGGTAAACCAAGCTTGTCAAAATATGCCCTGAAGAGCGGCACAAGAAAATCGTCGCTTGCTTTTACTCCGGCATCCCATGGAGACCCTTTACCAAGCTTTCTTAGGGCTTCCTCTATTTCGGTGATGGATTCTTGCATCGCCGCAAGCCGCTTATTGATCTCCGAGTCCGTGAACAAGGATAGCGGCTCATCGGCCTCTGCTGATGCGCATGCATAAGCTTCAAGGGTTCTACGGGTGCAAAAGTAGTTCTCAATTTCGCGTCTCTTCCAGGTCGCGCATCGGAGTGGGCCGCTTTGTTCGGGATGGACATTGAGTCGGTCGAACAAGGCTATGCCTGCAAGGTTGGGGAGCGCTTCACGGAGGCCGTAGTAGTGTCGCTGGGCCGTCGGAGGTTGGTTTCCGGCGTAATGAACAAACGGGCGCTCCAATGCCCGCATCGCGGTTTCGTTGCCGAGGCGTTCCGCGAAAGCCTGCAAGATCGCCAAGTCTGTCGAACCCTCAAGATAGAGAACCCAACCCGCTTGCTGTGCTTGGTAATACTGATCGAATCCGATTTCGCCAAGTGCTTTATGGACTTGGCGAGGTCTTCCCTCTAGTCGATGAGGCTGGCCAACGAAGGCGATGACCATGTCCTTTCCAGCGGCTTCGTTCAGGAGCACTTCGGAATGGCTTGCGGCAATGATTTGATTGCCATTTTCCAGTGCAACATCCGTGATCAGTTTGTAAATCTGGCGCTGGCGAAGGATTTCGAGGTGCGCGTCTGGTTCGTCGAGCAGAATGATCGCACCGGGGTTGGCATACATGTACGCGAGTATGAGGAGCGTTTGCTGCAATCCCCGTCCACTGCTGGATAGATCCAGCCGCGAGCCTTGCTCCCGATATTCCATGACTATTTCGCCGCGCTCCGGGACATAGCGGGGTTCGCTCAGTTCCGACCCGAAAAGATCTTTGATTCGTGCCACAAGCTTCATCCAGAGTTCGGCATCTTTGCCTTGAATCTGAAAACAAAGATTGCGTAACACCTCCGCCGTGCGCCCCTCGCCGATTCGCACATTTACTGCGCCTTGGTCGAGGCGTGTCTCCGTTGCTGCCAAGCCCGACATGGGTGGCAGGAATACAATTTGCGTTGATCCGGCTTCTGCCGGAATGGACATGCGATCCGGCGTTCTGCCTCCGTTGCGCCGCAGCGGCCGGCAATAGAAAGATTCTTCGTTTGCGTAATCGAACTCCAGCCCGCAAACCCACGCCTTGTCCTGACTGACGCCTTCTACGATAAGGTCGATGCGCACATTTTCGGTCCGCTGGCGGCCCTCGGCTCGTTGGACATTTCGCACATGTAATTCTCGCCATAAGAGTGTCGCTCTAGGGACCGGAATAGCCAGCAGATCCCTCCGGTTCACGGTAACGCCCGGTCGCCGCTCCGGGGCGCTCTTCCCCGCACGCTTCTCATTCCAGCGTTTCAGGCCGATGTCCCACAGCGCCAGAGCCTGCATGGCGGAAGTTTTCCCGGAGTTGTTCGGCCCGATAAAGACTACGGGACCGCCCAGTTCGATTTCCACCTCTCCGAAGCGCTTGAAGTTGCGAATGATGATCTTCGTCAGCATGTTTCAAGGAGTTTCCCAAAGCAGGCGGAGAGGCACGGCGTACATCCCATTTCCGAAGCCTGTGCAAGTTTCGCCATCGTACAGTACGACACTGCCACCGATCCTTTGACCTCAACACCCGCAACACGAGCGGCCAATTGATAGGTAAGCATACGGCCAATTGTTAGTTCAGGAAGCGGCTGATTGAAGGCACTGCAGATGGACGATGAAAAAACATGCGAAAAGCCATGGGCCTCAATTGTCAGAACAGTTTCGGCGATGCTCCTGCATGCGCTCCACCAACGCCGTTGCGTTACCAGAAAGATAAGGCTTTATGTCACAAGTTAAAAATTAGGGTTTAGTGTAAAATATAGGGGATTTAGATAAAATATTAGGTTTTGACAATGAACAAGAGTCAACAACTGTGGATGAGAGCGGCCCGATTGCTGGCTGATCCAACTTTTTTTGAAGCGGAACGCGAGAGTGTCCTGGCAGCTTATCCCTCGCTCAACTCGCATGGCTTGGGCCAATTGTGTTATCGCCGTCGAGTGAGCTCTGCAACGGGCAGTTCTTTTTTAGATCGGGAGACGAAATTGATTCCCGATGACCTGGCTGCGGCACGGGAAGAATTGCGTACGGGTGGGCTGCACGAACGCGGTATTCGCAACACGCTGGAGTACTTCGTGGAGGGTCGCGTCCCCTTAAGCTATCGACTGCAAGGTTGTGGCTGGGCTCGCCGCTTCAATGGTCCAGCACCAGCCAAACGGTCAAGTTACGGACTTAAGCACGATGTGGAATCGTACCTCAAAGACTTGGATCAACGCCGGGGCCGCAATGGCGAGTCAGCGAGCCGCGCCCGGTACACGTCGAATGGGGCGTTTGTGTGCGCGGCCTTGATGGCCGGTTTGCGCATATGGTCTTATCAGGGCTCCATAAATCCTGACCTTCGTATTGGCAAGCCTTGGGCCGTGGCAGGACTGCGACCGGAGGACTTCAGTGATCCTGAAGATCAGCGCGTGGCGAGATTCTGGCGTTGGGCCGTGCAGCGGGACATCAGCGACCCCATTGTCAAAGACTTTATCGGCGACACAGTGGGGCTTCTCTACAGCGGCGCAAACTTGCGGCGACTTCGCGAGGCGGTAATGCGAGGCTGTTGTGAGGCGCGCGAGGCTTTTGAACGCCTGCGGCTTGAGTTCGGGATGGAAAAACTTGGTGACGAGCTGCCGCAGCGGCTGGGCTTCATGGTTGGGAAAATAGATGTACCCGACGATTTCAACAGCATGGGTGGTTTCGATATAGCCGATATTTTCGGATCGTCGAAGTGAGGTGCTTGCTGGATACGCAACTCTTGCTGTTGGCGGCGGCCGCCCCGCACCGGCTGCCGCCGGCTGCGCACGAATTGCTTAGCAATCCAGCCACTGTGCTTGTATTCAGTCCGGCCAGCATCTGGGAAATAGCGATGAAGAACGCACTTGGCCGGGCGGATTTCCGGGTCGACCCGGGCAAGCTTCATAACGGCCTGCTGCTTAACCGCTACATCGAACTTGCAATTCGATCCGAACATGCCATCGCCGCGGGCGCATTGCCTCCTATTCATGACGATCCCTTCGACCGCATGCTCATAGCCCAGGCCCAGGTGGACGAAACCACCTTGCTGACGAACGACAATCAAGTGGCCGTCTACCCTGGCCCCATACAGGCCGTCTGATCCGCGACATGCGGCACTTGCGATTTGGGCCTTGCCTTGCCCAAGGGCGACGGCTAACAGCGGAGAGAAAGTGCCCGGACGTAGCTACCCAGCCTCAAAAATGTGCCGCCCGGCTGACGCGGGTCATGCGGCCAACTCATCGCGCGCTTCCTCACGTGTCGACCATGGAACCGGATTCACCTCATAGTTGCGCATGGCATCCAGGACATTGTCGGAAATCACTTTTTCGGAGTCGTTCAGAATTGCTTAGGCGCGGGCCTCGGGAGAACGCACCTCCCTGGTATCAATCCATGAAAATGCCATTGCTTGCGCGGTATCGCGGCTTGGCCGGTTGATGGCGCGGATTACACGTTCGGGTTGAGCTGTCGATTTTGGTATAACAAAGTCGAATCGGTGATCGTAGCCGCTCTTGCCCGTAAATTTGACGCTCGGCGTGTAGCGGATTGTGGAGAGGTCGAGCCACGAGGTCACGTCCTCGTGAAACAAACTCGCGACGGTAGGCGAGGCCAAATAGAAGAGATCATTCACCGCCCGCATTGCCTGCACGAGGTTGTGTTTCCTCAAAGAAGAATTGCTTGATGAAGCCTTGATTTCAAGCGCCTTTCCATTCGCCTGCACACCGAATCCGTTCAGCGTAGCTATGAACATGGTCTGACGCTTCGGGCTATCGATCTTGCAGCCCGATAGCTCCAGGTCGTCGAGATTCGAGAAACGGTCGGGGGGTACCGGAAAGGCCCATTTGTCGCCATATCCTTCCCGATAAAGATGAAGGTGGGGAGAACCGATCTCTTCTCCATCCGGATTTCGATGGGGCGCACCGCCGAAATCCAGTCGGGCCAGAATCACCACTTGGCGTCCCCGATTCTGATATGTGCCTTTGGCAAGGTCGATACGCGCCCGGCGCACATCGAGGAGAAACGGCTCACGCTGATCACTAGATACCAAGGGAACCGTGATACGCCCTCCAATATCCGGGTAGGTCCAATAGGCATCGTCCTTACGGTGTTTTTCCCTCGCCAGAAGCGCATCGGCTTCTGCTTGAGTGAGGTTTGCGTCCGTCATGTGAATGTACTGTAGCCTTACGGCTTGGCCGCACCGACACTCAAGTCCTTTTCGCCAACAGGAAGCCGGATTTCGCCGGACATGAGCTTCGGTAGTAGAAGTTCGCGAGTCTGAATTAGGTTCCGAATCTCCGCAACGTTCTGTCTGATGCGCTCATCGAGGGGTCCAACTTGGCTTTCAAAATGGAACACAATCTCAGGTGCCGGCTCGACAACGCGTAGAGCTTCAAACTGCCCTTTATTGATAGAACCAAAGACCGTCCCGGCTTGTTCGTATTGTCTTAGTTCCTGTTGTACGGCCAACGCGGAATAGTAGGTGAACGATCGCGATCCCGACATATGGCGAAGCGCTGCGACGCCTCGACCGGCACAGCATCTCTCCCACGCCATGTTGATGTTCCCCACCGGGGCGCGCACACTAACAAGCGTGTCGTCGCATTCCGCGATTCTTGTCGGTGCCGCGCAGTACCTGCGATTTTCCGGATACCGAAAACCGAAATCTGTCCGGCCTTGAAAGAATGGTAACCCCTTCTGGTCGTTGTTGTAGGTACTACCGGGAGGCGATTGACCCATAGTCAGGTGAAAGAAATGACCTAAGTTTCCAATCTGCCACCCAACCGGCTTGTCTTCGTCGTCCAGCGCATCGGGGAACAGGGCCCAGAGTTCGGGAGAGAGGTAGGGGGCGCGGCCGTCCATTTTGGCGCGCACGGGGCCGAAATCAACGAACCAGTCCTTGAAGATTGCCCGCGCTATAGCCTCCAACTTCTCGTTCATGCGGCGGTTCAGATTAATCTTGTCGTCCAGCGTTCCAAGGACATGTGCAATGGGGCGCTGCTCGGAGAGTGGGGGCAGGTTCAGAGTCAGTGTTTCAATATCTTTCGGTCTAATCGAAAGGTAGGCCGAGGTGCTGTGCTCAGCGATAGTATGAAGTCGCTCGACAATGTGATCCTGGGCCAGAAACCAATAGATGAACTCTGTGCAAGCAAGTCCTTTCTTACCGCGTATTACTGCAAAGCCTGTAGATACCAATAAGTTCTCGGGTGGTTCTTTTAACAGGCCGTAGTGCCGCTGATTGGGACGGACGGTTGAGTAGACCATATCTCCAGTCCGAACTTTTCTCCCTGCACGAGTGGGAATTTTGTCCCTTCCAACGACTAGACTCTGAACCTCGGAAATTCGATTTTCGGATATATTGCCCGTGTCGAGATAAGTGATCTGTTGCCGTGCATCTTTTGGCGAGTAGGTGTCATCGTTGATTTCAATGTAATCACCGAGCATTACGTTCTTCCAGTCCTTCCTTCCTTCTTTTTTCTCTCTCTCGACCAGCACCACGTAATCTGCGGTGATTTGCTTACGGAAATTCTCTGGAACAACATCCCAATCGAATAGATCTATCCGGAATGGGAGATTGCTTTGCTCGAATGCTTCTTTGAGTTGACTTACCCGACCGCTTTGTTCCGGTTTAACGAATACCACCATGTCGAGGTCGGATTGGGGGCGGGCTCTCCAATTTGCGCGGGATCCGTAAACCCAGGCGGTCGTGTTTGGCAGGTGTCTTTCAAGCAGCGCTAGGATAGTTTTGCGCTGTTCCGGCGTGATGTCGATGGGACGGTCTACTCCCATGATGTTCCGCACATGGTCTCGTAGATTCCAATAGCGTCGTCAATAAAATCGGCCATGATCTCGAGGCAGGCTTGTGCTTTTTCGCCGCTGTAGTCGTGCGATGTATTGACGCGCGTATTGGCGTAGCAAAACCACTGTTCCAAGGCTGCCGCAAACATGTCGTTCTCGTGGGCTAATTTGAAGATCGGCTTTGGGCTGTTGGGCACTTCTGCGACGCCAAGCTCGTCAACCAGGTATCGCTTCAATACTTTCCACAAGCAGTCGTAGCAGGTCTCAAAGCGCTGAATGACTGATTCAGCGATTCCCTCGCGGTTCAATTCGGAGAGCGAAGCATCCAGTTGCCGGTAATTTTCGTGCTGTTCTTCAAGGCGTTTGAGAGACATCCGAAACTTGTCATAGTCAATCATGCTAAACCTCTTTGAGTTTTGAGACAGCCTTATCCGAAGCCCAATTTTTTCAAATTGCCGGCAATGGCGGCATCCAGTTTTCGGGCTTCAGTTTGCTGAACTTGAAGTTCGGCCACGAGGCATTGCATCTTATCCTCGAAGGGTTCGGTGTCTTCGGGCTGGGGTTCGGCACCTACGTAGCGGCCGGGGGTCAGCACGTAGCCGTGGTTGCGCAGATCTTCGATCGGCGTGCTTTTACAGAAGCCGGGAGTGTCGGCGTAGTCGGAAGCTTTGTGGTCGCGCCAAGCGTGGTAGGTGTCGGCAATGCGGGCGATGTCTTCGCCGGTGAGTTCGCGGTGGGTTCGATCAACCATGCGACCGAGCTTGCGGGCGTCGATGAACAGCACTTCTCCGCGCCTGTTTCGGAATTCACCGTTGGCGCGGTTGCGGGCGAGGAACCACAGGCAGGCCGGGATCTGAGTGGAATAGAAAAGCTGGCCTGGGAGCGCTACCATGCAATCGACGAGGTCCGCCTTAATTAGTTTCTTCCGTATTTCGCTTTCGCCTTTCTGGCTGGAAGACATTGAGCCGTTGGCAAGTACAAAACCAGCCACGCCGTTCGGCGTCAGGTGGTGGACGATGTGCTGCACCCAGGCGAAATTGGCGTTGCCCTTGGGCGGCACTCCGTATTGCCAGCGCTTGTCTTCGGTCAGCCGGTCGCCGCCCCAGTTCGACACGTTGAACGGTGGATTTGCGAGGATAAAGTCGGCTTTCAGATCCGGGTGCTGGTCGTTGTGGAACGTGTCGCCATGCGCGATTTGGCCTTCGATACCTCGGATGGCGAGGTTCATTTTTGCGAGCCGCCAAGTCGTGTAGTTGGATTCCTGGCCCCAGATCGATAGGTCGGTAATCGTCCCGCGAGGTTTTCGTTTGCCGTTTCCGTTGCCGGTAGCATGGGCGTTGATAAATTCGATGGACTGCACGAACATGCCCGATGAGCCGCAGCACGGGTCGTATACGCGGCCCTCGTAGGGCTCCAGCATTTCTACCAAGAGCTTCACAATGCAGCGCGGGGTGTAGAACTCGCCACCTTTCTTTCCCTCGGCGCTGGCGAACTGCGAGAGGAAGTACTCGTATACGCGACCGAGAACGTCCTTTGAGCGCGCTTCTTCGTCGCCTACCCTGATATTGCTGACCAGATCGATCAACTGGCCGAGGCGCTCCTTGTCCAAAGCCGGTCGCGCGTAGTCCTTGGGAAGCACGTTCTTGAGCGCACTGTTGTCGCGTTCAATCGCGCTCATGGCATCGTCCACCAGTTTCCCGATGGTCGATTGCCTTGCCTGGGACTTCAAATAATCCCAGCGGGCTTCGGGAGGAACCCAGAAGACGTTCTTGCCGCGGTACTCGTCGGGGTGTTCCGGATCCGCACCCTCGGACACTTGGCTTTGGAGCACGCCCTGCCTCTCCTCGAATGCGTCCGAAATGTACTTCAGGAAAATGAGACCGAGAACGATGTGCTTGTATTCGGCAGCGTCCATGGAGCCGCGCAGGGTATCCGCCATGGCCCAGAGTTCGGCCTCGTATCCGGTTGTGGCGCCGCTGCTGTCGGGCTTGGGAGATTGCGGTTTCTTGGAACGGCCCTTTGCCATGTGGATTCGGCTCGCGTAGATCCGGTAAGTCTATTGGGTATTGTCGGCTTCGTCTTCGTTCTCGGGGTTGTCCGGCGGAGGCAGTTCCAGCCCTTCGATCGTTTCTATCACCACGTCGTCAAGCGGGATCAGCGCTTCCGGCGCAGGCAGCACTATTTCGCCTTCCGCCGCCTCGCCGATCGGAGCGAGGGGATCGGTGCTGACCACGATGGGAGTGTCGGGACGGATCGCAGGCAACGGATCCGGTATGGGTCCCTGGGCTTCGGCCTGGGCCACTTCCTCGGGCGTGGCGAGACGCACGGCAAAGGTCACGATGCGCACGAAGCCCTCTTCGTATTCCTCCTGGAACATTGCGCCGAAAATCAGCATGGCCAGGACGACGAAGCTGGCGATAACGGCCGAGAAGCCGAAGCGGATCGCGGTGCGCCGCTTGCGCCTGCTTTCGCGCGCGCGGCCGTCGCCCGGCTGGGAGGGGCTGAGGTGTTTCACGCCTTATTGAACCGAAGGGACGCGGAGTTGATGCAGTAGCGCATGCGGGTGGGCCGGGGGCCGTCCGGGAAGACGTGGCCCAAGTGGGCGCCGCAATTCGAGCAGACGACTTCGACCCGCTGCATTCCGTGGCTGCCGTCCACGCGCTCCGCCACCGAGCCGCTGGAGGCGGGCTGGAAGAAGCTTGGCCAGCCCGTGCCGGAGTCGAACTTGGCGTCGGAACGGAACAGTTCGTGTCCGCAGCAAACGCACTCGTAGGCGCCGGTTTCCTTGTTGTACAGCAACTCCCCCGTAAAGGGACGCTCGGTGCCCTTCTCCTGCGTGACGTGATACTGCTCCGGCGTCAGCCGCGTCTTGATCTCATTGTTTTTCGGGGCCTTGTGCATGGGGTGATTGTAGCTCGCGTGTCTCGCGAGCTATATGGTCCGCGTTTCGAATCCGTCCCTTTGTGTCCCTCCCTCTCGTTGGAGACGCTGCTCGCGCTGCGGCATCGGCGCTCGCCGACTCGGAATCGCTGTCCTGCTTTTACGCTCCCACGAGAGGAAGGCACACAAAGGGGCTACCGTTGGACGCAGGCCGTCAGGCTTCGAGGAGGCGGTTTACGCGGCGGACGAACTCGCCCGGGTTGTCGAGTCCCCTGCCCTGGGTCAGCACCGCCTGCTCGTGCAGCAGGCGGGTGAGGTCCTCGAACAGTTCGGCGTCGCCTTCGCGCAAGGCCAGGCGTTTGAACAGGCCGTGGCCGGTATTGATTTCCAGGATCGGTTTGGTTTCCGGGAGTTCCTGGCCGCTGGCGCGCAATATTTGCTGCATTTGCACGCCCATCTCGTGCTCCCCCAGCGCCAGGCAGGACGGCGAGTCGGTAAGCCGCGAGGTGGAACGCACGTCGGAGACTTCCTCGCCCAGTACGCTCTTCATGCGCTGCAGCAAGGCATCGGCGTCCTCGCCGTCGATGCCCGCCGCCGTCTCCACCGCCGCCGTGCCTGGCAACTCGTCCGCAGCCAATGCGCCGCGGGCAATGTCGCGGAATCGCAGTCCTTCGTACTCGCCCAGATGCCCCACCACCCATTCGTCGATCGGGTCCGACAGCAGAAGCACTTCCAGGCCGCGCTGGGTGAACACCTCGAGCTGCGGGCTGGACCGCGCCGCCGCGGGGCCGGCTGCGGCAATGTAGTAGATCTCCTTCTGGTCGTCCGGTTTGCGTTGGACGTAGTTCTCGAGGGTTTCGGTCTGCCGGTCGTCTTCCGAGCAGGTGGAGGCAAAGCGCAGCAGGGCCAGGATCCGATCCCGGTTGCCCGGGTCCTCCACCACGCCCTCCTTGAACACGCGGCCGAATTCGTCCCAGAAAACCTGGTAGTTGTTGGCGTCGTCCCCGGCAAGCCTGTCCAGCATGTTCAGCACCCGGCGCGCCAGCGCCTGGCGCATTGCGCGCACGTCGTCGTTCTGCTGGAGGAGTTCGCGCGAAACGTTGAGCGGCAGGTCCCTGCTGTCCACTACACCCCGGATAAACCTCAAGTACAAGGGCAGGAACTGCTCGGCGTCGTCCATGATGAAGACCCGCTGGACGTACAACTTCACCCCCCGCGGCGACTCGCGGTTGAACAGGTCGAACGGCGCCCTGCGTGGCACGAACAGCAGGCTGGCGTATTCGCGCCGTCCCTCCACCTGGTTGTGCGCGTGACAGAGCGCGTCCTCGCTGTCGCGGGCGATATGCCGATAGAACTCCTGGTATTCCTCGGGCTTGATGTCGCGCTTCGGCCGCGTCCAAAGCGCCTGGGCGGTGTTGACCACCTCCCGAGCCGGCTCCGGGGCCGCCTCGTCCTCATCCTCGCCCGCCGCCATGCCGGGCAGGGTCACAGGAAAGGCGATGTGGTCGGAGTAGCGCTGAATCAGGGAACGCAGATGGTGGGGCTCCGCGAATTCCTTCTCTTTCTCTTTGAGATAAAGCCGCACCGACGTGCCGCGCCGCTCCCGCGGGACGGACCGCACCGTGAACTTGCCCTGACCCTCGGACGACCAGCTCACGCCTTCCTCGGCGCTCAGGCCGGCGCGCCGCGTACGCACCTCGACGCGCGAGGCTACGATGAAGGACGAATAAAAGCCCACTCCGAACTGGCCGATGAGGCGGGCGTCCTCCTGCTCGTCGCCGGACAGCCCGGCCAGGAAATCGCTGGTGCCGGATTTGGCAATGGTTCCGAGTTGCTGGATAACGTCGTCCTCGGACATGCCGATGCCGTTGTCGCTGACTTCAACCCAGCCCTCCTCGGCATTGAAATCCACGGCGATCGCGAGATCGGTATCGTCAGCGAGCAGTTCCGGGCGGGAGATGGCCTCGAAGCGCAAGCGGTCGCAGGCGTCGGAGGCATTCGAGATCAGTTCGCGCAGGAATATCTCCTTGTGGCTGTACAAGGAGTGGATCATCAGCTTCAGGAGCTGACGGACCTCGGCCTGAAAGCTGCGGGTGCGCGCCCTGCGGGTCTTGCTTGCAGAAGTGTCTTGCGCCATTTTCAGCTGCCCTAGGGTTTGATCGTGATCGGGGTGCCGATGCGGGTCATCATCCATATCTCCAGCATTGCGGCGTTGCTGACGGCAATGCAGCCATCGGTCCAGTCACGCGTCGAGTAATAGTTGCGGTCCCGTCCGTTGGTGGGCCTGACCGGACGACCGTGCACCATGATAAGTCCACCGGCGGGCACCTCGGCCTGTTCGGCGCGGGTCCGGTCCGATTCGTTGGGATAGGAGATCTGCAGGGCCAGCATGTAACTGGAATCCGGTTTGCGGGCCGAAATGTGGTAATCGCCCTCGGGCGTGCGGTAATCGCCCTCGCGCATCTTGTGGCCTTTGGGCGCAAGGCCGAGGGCGACCGGAAATGTGCGCACCGCTTTTCCATCCTTGATGAGATATAGCCGGCGTAGCGATTTATCAACCGTGATCGAATCGATCACCGGCAGCACGGCCGCCTCGGCCGCCGACGCCGCGCCGAGGCAGATCCCCAGAATCAGACAGCAAACCAGTCGCGCCGCCGTAGCCCTTTCATGCCCCCTTCCTCTGGGGGCTTGTGAGCCAGTGGGCGCCGATGACCCGGCGCCCACAGCGGAACAGAGCTCCATGGATGGATGCTTGCCCTCGCGGGTCAAGCTGCAAGCAGTCATGCGTCCCCCGGAGGAAGGGGGCATGGAAGGGCGGAATCGAAGTTCCAGCCGTTCATCGGTCAGGAGGGCGCGGGAGCGTTCTTCGCCTGCAGCCTGGGGAACATCAGTTCGGTGCCGACATCCAGGGTGTCGGGATCCAAGCCAGGGTTGTACTGGCGCAGCAGCCACATCGGCACATCGTTGCGGCGCATGAGCTGCCAGACCGAATCGCCCCTTCGCACACTGTACTCGCTGACCCCCACGACGTGGTAATCGGAGAAGAACGCCTGCTGCAGTTCGTGGTGGAAAGCCACGCGGCGCTGAATGAACGTATCCCGGCTGACCTTGCTGAAGTCCAGGCGCAGGCTCTTGCCGATACTCACCGGCCTGCCGAAGCTCAGACCGTTCAGGTCCCGCAGGCGCTGCGTCCGCACTTCCAGCCAGTCGGCGTAGTGGCCGAGCGTTTCCGCGGCCTCCACCTGCACCCGGTCGCCGTCCAGCACCGAATAGTCGTTGGGGTCGGCCAGGCTGACCACGCCGAAGGACGGGCCGGTGGGGGCGGGCTCCACCGCCGGCGCCGAAGCCACGATACCGTTGTCGTCGCCGGCTGCCGGTTCCGGCGCCTCCGCGGCCACCGGCGGCTGTGGAATCGGCAGATTGGCCGATGTCAGGCGAAGTTCCTGGCCCACGTATATCCGATTCCTGTTCCCAATGTCGTTCAACGCAAGCAGCTCGTCCTCGGACAGGCCGGCCCGGCGGGCGATCCTGCCGACCGTGTCGCCGCTGCGCACGCGGTAGGTTTCGGCGTCGCCGGGTATCGGTTCGCGCGCCGCCAGCCCCGGGATCTCCAGCGACTGGCCGGCGCGGATGCGGTGCATGTTGCGCAGGTTGTTGGCTTGCATCAGCCTCGTGACGCTCGTCCCGTAGCGTTGCGCGATCAGCGACAGCGTGTCGCCGGGTTGTATGACGTAGTTGCGGTCGCGGATCTGGCTGGCGAATCGCTGATCGCTGGAGATCGCCGCGACGCGGACTTCGGCGTCCGCCATCGGGGGCACCCGCAGCGCATAGTTCCTGGGAACGTACTTGGAATCGCCCAGCACCGGCTGGCGCAGGCCGGGGTTCAGGCTCGCCAGCATGGAGGAATCCACGGACAGGGCGCCGGCCAGCGTGCTCAGGCGCATGTAGTCCGGCACCTGCACCATCGCGTATTCGATCGGCGGATCCAGGATTACCGGCCCGAATAAGCGTTCGGCTTCCTCCTCCACCTCAATCGCGGCAATGAGTTCGACGTAGAAGTTGCGCCCAGCGAACTTGAAGGTCCGCCCCTTGTAACGCCGGACCACGGTTTCGATGTCCCGCGTTCCCAGTTGCCGGACCGCCCGCAGCATCGCGCCCACTCCCTGGTTGTAGGCAGTGATCGCCAGCGGCCAGCTGTCGAGCAGGCTGTGGTTGTAGGTCAGCAGTTGCGCGGCGGCGACGGTCGCCCGCCAGGGATCCAGCCGTTCGTCCATGACGTTGTCGATGCGCATGAACCGTCGCCCGGTGGGCCGGGTGAATTGCCACATCCCCAGGGCGGCCGCCGACGAGCGCGCATGCGGCTGGAACGAGGACTCCACATGCGGCAAGGCGGCCACGCCCAGGGGCACTTCGTTTTCCTCAAGCGTCCTGAGAATGTGGTCGCGCCAGCGTCCCGACCGCACCAGGCCGTCCCTGAATTTCTCGGCCACTCCCTGCTGCACGCGGAGGCGTCCGGCCGCGGCCCTGAGCGTGGCGCGCGACGGATCAGGCCCCCAGGCGTCAAGAACCCGCTGTTCCTTTTCGCTGAGTTTTCCAGGCCGCCGGTCCGCCAGCCGCAGAAGCACATCGCGGTAGTCGCGCACGGCCGCCCGTATCGCGCTGCGCCGCGCCCGCGGCGAAAGGTCCTTCAGGGATACTTCGCCGTAAACGACGCCCACATACAGGTTGTCGTGCACCAGGCCCGTATCGCGGCCCGTGGCCCCGAATACCCGCTTCCAGAAGTCGATTTCGGCGCGCAGCCCCTCTGGAACCGGCAGGTCCCCGGCGGCGAATGCGGTTCCCGGATTCAGGACAAGAGCCAGCATCATGGCAAGCGCCGGCAGCACGGCGGGTGTTCTGGCGGGCGCCCTCATATCCGGGCAGTCTTTCTACACTAAAGCCGCCTATTTCGCAATCCGAACCTGCAGATCATGTAGAGAGCACATCACTTGTCCGCAACACACCCCCCTTCAGGCTCATGTCCGTACTGGATTCCGCTAAGTTCCGCGCCTATTCAGCGCGTCAGCGATTATCGCTGATTCGATTCCGAAGCGTTTTCGAGCAGTTCCTCGGCGCTGCCGCGGAAATCGAAGTCAGGGAAAATCGCAAGGCCCAGTAGCCATGCCCGCCGCTCAGATCCAACGCCCTGCTTCCGGCTACTGTCCGATTTGAATTGCGCTTGCCTGGCCAGATCGGGCTTCCCCGGGCAGCTGCGCTCTGGCAAATGAAAAGAATAATGCTCTTGAAGCGTCTTTAAGAGCACTATAATTTCCAACTATGCCCGATAAACCCACTACCCGTCTGGCCGGCGAGGCGCTTGAACTTCTATCCATGCGGATTCGTCTGCATCGTCTGCGCCTGCGCATGACCCAACAGGAGCTCGCCGACCGCCTGGGCGTCACCCGGCGTACTGTGAGGCAAATCGAAAAGGGCGCGCCCTCGGTGGCCATCGGCCGGGTGCTGGAAGCAGCGGCGCTGACCGGTGTGGATCTTTTCGTTCCCGAAGCCACCACGCTCGCGCCGCATCTCGACCGCGCCCGCGACCAGCTTGCTTTGCTGCCGGAGTCGGTGCGCGGCGGCCCGGAGATGGATTATGACCCCGGGTTCTAAGGGAGCGTATGTCTGGATCTGGCTGCCCGGGCAAAGCTGGCCCGTGCCAGCCGGGCGCATCTTCAAGGCGGGGGCGCGCTATGGCTTCACGTACGGCACCGCCTATCTCCAGCGTCCCGACGCTTGAGGCCGGCCTTGATGTTCCGCGAGTGCGCCTCGAACGCGCGATGGACAGCGATGTCCTGCTGGTAGAGCGGTTCGACCGGCCTGGCCGCTCAAACGAGCTTGACGCCGGCGAGCGCCGGGCGGCGGTGTCCGCGCTGACTCTGCTGGGCCTCGACGAAATGCTTGCCCGATACGCAAGTTACGAGGATTTCGCCGAAATCCTGCGCGTGCGCGGAGCAGGGTCCGCCAAGGCAATGCTGGCGGAGCTGTTCGGTCGCATGACCTTCAACGTGCTGGTTGGCAATACCGACGACCATGCCCGCAATCACGCCTGCTTCTGGGATGGCGGGCGGCTTACGCTAACGCCCGCCTATGACATCGTCCCGCAGACCCGCGCCGGGCGCGAAGCCTCTCAGGCCATGCTGGTGTGCGGGCAGGACCGGCGCGCGAGGCTCGCAACCTGCCTGGAGGCCGCGCCGAAGTTCCTGCTGTCGAACGAGCAGGCGCTGGTTATCATGGAGAAGCAAATCTGCGTTGTCGCGCGGCGTTTCGACGCGGTGTGCGAAGAAGCCCGGATCAGCGACGCGGATCGCCGCCATCTGCTGGGAAGGCAGTTCCTGAACGACCTGGCGTTCGAGGGCCTGGAAGCGGAACTGAGCGGCGCGTTGCGGCAAGTTGACCTCAAGAAGCCCGGCGCCCGCTTTACGTAATGCCGAATTGCGGGTGGAAAACGCCTTGGCGCTACCACGCAGTGCCGGGCCGATTCCCTTATGATCGCCTGCTGTGAATGAGATGCGGACGGAGCGAGTATCCATTACGGGGTCAATGCTGTACGACCTCGTGGCATGTCCGCACCGTCTGCACATGGACAAGTTCGCCGATCCGTCCCAGAGCGATCCCGTTAGCCCGTTCATCCAACTTCTTTGGAAGAAAGGCGTGATGTGGGAAAACGAAGTCATGGCGGGTCTTGACGCCCCGTTCACCGACCTTGCCGGCTTTCGCGGGGAGGAGCAGGAGCGCAAGACGCGCGAGGCGATGCGCAGGGGGGATTCGTTGATCTACGCCGGGCGAATCCGGTCCGGCGAGTTGCTGGGCATTCCGGACCTGCTGCGTAGGGAAGAAGGCGGCTACATTGCCGGCGACATCAAGTCCGGGGCCGGCGCGGAGGGCTCGGCGGACTTGGCAACAACCAAAAAGCACTACGCTGTTCAACTGGCGCTATACACCGACATCCTCGAACAAACCGGGCTATCTGCCGACAGGAAAGGGTTTATCTGGGACATTCACGGAACCGAGGTCGATTACGATTTCGCCCGCCCTCAGAGCCCGCGTAATCCGCGCACGCTGTGGGAGGAGTACGAGATTGTCCTCTCGCAAGCCCGGGCCATTCTTTCCGAGCGGCGGGAAACGCGCGCCGCCTATGCGAGCATTTGCAAGCTTTGCCATTGGCATTCGGCGTGCATGAGGCAAATCAAGGAGGCGGACGATTTGACGCTGATTCCCGAACTGGGGCGCTCCAGGCGCGATGCCATGGTGGAGAGCGTGCCTACGGTGGGTGCGTTCGCTACAGCCGATCCCTCTGATTTCTGCCAGGACGAGAAAACAATCTTCCGCGGGATTGGCGCTGACATGCTCGACAAGTTCTCCGAGCGCGCCCGGCTTCTGGCGGCGGGCCCCGACGCGAAGCCGTACCTGAAGCAACCCCTGGAGCTGCCGGCCGCGCCCGTCGAGTTGTTCTTCGATATCGAAGTGGACCCCATGCGCGACCACTGCTACCTGCACGGCTTCATGGAGCGGCGCAACGGCGACAGCACGAACGAACGCTTTGTTTGCTTCTTCGCCGAAGAAGCGACAGATGAGGCCGAGAAACAGGCTTTCGCGCAGTCTTGGGACTTCATGCGGGCCAGCCGCCCGTGCGCGATCTACTACTACGCGCCGTACGAAAAAACCATCTACCGGAAACTCCGCGAGAAATATCCCGAGGTTTGCTCTGCGGACGAGCTGGAAGCGCTGTTCGACGCACCCGAAACGGTGGATCTATACACGGACATCGTTCGTAAACACACCGAATGGCCCACGCACGACTACAGCCTTAAAACGCTGGCCCGCTACCTGGGCTTCGACTGGAAAGACACCGACCCCTCCGGCGCCTCGTCCATCGAGTGGTTCCACCAGTGGACGGACACAGGCGACGAAACGATCCGTCAGCGCATTCTCGCCTACAACGAGGACGACTGCCGAGCCACCCGCGTCCTGCGCGACGCCCTGCCAAGCATGGCTTTGAAAGAAGCAAAAAAACGCTCCTGATGTAATCCGGCATTGCTTTGGAGGCAGGTTTGCGTCGCTGCGGGTTGGCGGCTATGATCGGTGGCATGGATGATGCGCACCACAGTAAGGATGTGGCGCGGTCCGCGCGGCCCGCAAGATTCGCAAAGTCGGCAAGGCCCGCAAATCCCATGCGTTCCGGCGGACCGAAGCATCCCGATTTTCCTGGCTGCCATGCCGTGCATATTTCGCGGGACGAAATCAGAACCTGGGAAGGGCGGATCGAGTTCTGGGATGCGGACCGGGAAATCGCGATGGTGTGCGAACCCACCTCCCTGTACCACGAAGCGCCGGGTCATCGGCTGGCCCAGCTGGCGGAGCGCATCGGCGCAGTTCGGGGGTCGCCGATCAAGGCCGGGGGGGCGGCCGATTTGCTCCTGCGAAACGAACGCCGCGAGTGGTGGCGGATCATGCAGCCGGATCAGATGCTGTTTCTGAACCAACAGGATTTCGAGATGGTGGGGCCGTCCGTGGAAGTGGGGCTGGACCGGCTTCCCGACGTGGTGCTGGAGGTGGACAACACCACCGACGTTCGGCGCGGCAAGCTGGGCCTGTACGAAGCCTGGGGCTTCCCGGAGGTGTGGGTGGAGGTGCCGGAGCATCCGGCGCCCAGCCGCCCGGCCTCGCTTCGCCCGGGCCTGACGATTCACCTCGCCTCCGAAGGCGGCTTTCGGGAAGTCCCCGTCAGCCGCGCCTTTCCGGGCTGGACCGCCGGGGAGATTCACACGGCGCTGAACGAGCCCGCGATGTCCGCGCAGACGGTGGCGGCGTTGCGCCGTGTGGGCCGCGCCATGGGCGAGGCCGAAGGCACCGGCCCGGAGGACGACCTGTTCCTGCGCGAAGAAAGGGCTGAAGGACGCGCCGAAGGCACAGCCCGAGGGCGAATTGAAATGCTGCAGACCGTAGTGGCGCAAGTGTTTGAATCGCGCGGCCTGACCGCCACCGCCGCCATCCTGAAGCAAATGGAGCGGATTAACGGCGTTTCGCCCGCAGCCGTTACGCAGGCTGCCCTCACGTGCCACGACGAGGAAGATTTTCTGCGCAAGCTCGAAATCAGGTCCTGACGACAGGCCTCCCGCTGCGAGCCGGAGGCACTGCGCTTCCGCCCAGGCCATTGTCGGCATAGCGCCTCACCGCAAAATCCTTGAAGGAGACGCCCGTTGATTCCAAAGCTGCCACCTATTCCAGGCGAAGCCAGCCGCTGATTCCAGAGCAAAGCTGCCACCGTGGCCGGCGCCGGCCAGGGCGTGCCCTCAGTCGACGTCGCGGGCGACGCGGAAGCCGAAGCCCGAGCCTGCCGTGGTCGCGAATATGGGCAGGCGTGTCGCGACCCTCAGCAACCCGGGGAAACCGGCCCAAGAGCCGCCCTTGATCACCCAGGTTCGGCAGGAGGGATCGAGGTAGGGCGTTCCATCCCTGGGCGCGTCCGCGTGACCCAGCGCATAGCAGTCGGCCGTCAGTTCCGAAACATTGCCCGCAACGTCGTAGAGGCCGAAGGCGTTCGGCGCGCCGCAGGCACGGCGCCGGATGGCCGTCGGAACTTCCGATGCTGTTGTCGCGCCAGGAGAGCTCCGGCTGCATCTGCCAGCCCCAATCGGTGAGGTGAGAACAGCCTTTCATTGTCGTAAAGCCCGTCTCTTCCACG
>JAODVQ020247377.1:0-13236 GCA_025400075.2 Phenganax stokvisi
GTTGGACAGGAGGTGGCCATGGATGAAGAGGAAACAGATAAGATCTCTGATTCTATGAAACCATATTGACAGTGATGATAACATTAGCAGCAGTGATGATGAACTTGATCCAATACTGCAAAATGCTCCACCTTACGCGCAGTTTGATGAGCTCAGGGAACCACTCATTGATACATATTGACTTAGTGTAGATTTTACAAAAGATTTGTTAGTTAGAGAGTTAAGTGTCGTCAATACCATAATATTAAAGGAAGTGTAGTAGTGTATTATTCAAGTCACTTTAGTATAATATAGAAGTGGAACTAAATTGCATTCTTTCACTGTATCCCATAGTTTTAATTAGTTTTTTCCATTAATTAGTAACATTTCTTAACTCATCTCTAAACTACAATAATTTTTAAAGTCTGTTATAAGCAACTGCACTTATTCTCTGCTAAAGATCTCCATGCTGCTAGGAATCTGAAACGCTAATTTTAGCACTTTTGGGGAATTTGCGCTGTTATCTATATTTTAGCACTTTTAGGGCTAAACTTGCGTTGTAAACATTTGCGTTGTTATAAAAACTGCGTAGTGCTTAGATAGCTACCTATTCCCACACTTGCAACGGCATATCAACGAAACATGACTTTATTCGTTCTCTTGTTGGCCGTCTCTGCTATCACTAGCCTTTGTCGTTGTGGCGAATACGCCGAACATTGCTATTGTGTCAAGCCGGGAGGATCGGAGAACTCGAGCTTAATTAACCCCTGCAAGAACTCGACCTGCCACTACCTTAGCTACTACACCAACTACAGCTCTGTGGAAAATAATAGCGTCTTCGTTTTCCTTCCAGGTGCTCATAACCTCACAGCAGTCTTCTACCTTTCATGGAAGCAACACATTCATCTTGTTGCGAATAAGGCCGAAAACGTCGGTCCGCCGTCTACAGTAGATTGCGAAGGGGAGCATGCTCCGAATGTTATAATTTCATGTCAAGGAAACTACGGGCTTACGTTTTACAGAATCTGGAATCTAACAATACGTGGTATAGCCTTCAAAGGCTGTGGGCACAAAGGGGTGAAGGGTTACTGGAACGCCTTACAATTCTCCCACATCGTTAATCTCTCCTTCGTAGAGAGCGCAGTTTGTAACTCAGTAGGTGTAGGACTGTACGGCTATGAGATATATGGACACTCATTCTTGTCTAACAGTATATTCAACAACAGCAGACGACCAGAAAACAGTTCAGCAAGTAGCGGCAATATTCAATTTTTTTATGAGTACAGGAATCCGTACTCGAAGTACTATAATTCGACACTAGAAATTGTTAATTCCAGTGTGATGAATGGAGCAAATGGTGGATTTTTTAAAGGCAGTAAACCACATGCAGGTGGGTTGTTCCTGTACCTCCATACAATCAACAACATTACTTTTACTCTCAAAAATGTTGTGATGTGTAACAACAGTGGGTACAATGGTGGAAACATTGCCCTGACTAATGTAGGATTGGGAAACTCCTGGTTGAGTACCATCACCATACATAACTGTAGCCTTCACAGTGGACAATCCCGTGGCTTTGGGGCTGGCCTTTATGCAGTGTTTATGGCATTTTCTAGTGCTATTCAAAACACCACAAAGAAAAACGTTTCAGTTTTGAGTGTCATAAACTCTACTTTCAAAGAAAATACTGCAGGCAAGGTTGGTGCTGGGGCATATATCCAACTACACGAAAACCGAGATTTTAACAATTCTGCCAGTATAACGTTTACAAACTGTTCATTTGAAAGAAATTTCATATCAACAGCTAATGACCGTGGGGGGTCAGCAGTGAATGTCATCAATTTCAGAGTACCTGATTATGCCCTGCACCACTCCCCACAATTTTTAGTTTCATTCAATTCGTGCAATTTCACTAATAACATTGCTTATGCATTGAGTAATAAGTCACTTGGAAACAGTGCCTTGTATGTAGAAGAAAATGCATACATGATTGTTTCCAGCTCAAAGTTTATGAACAACCAAAACTGCAGTGGGATATCACTTGTTCACAGTAACTTAATGCTGCAGGGAGTGATTGAGATATTCAACAATACTGCAATTTATGGGGGAGGAATTGCACTATGTGCTAACTCTATTCTTCACTTGTCAGAAAACCTAACTGTAAATATAAGTAGTAATACCGCCACTTTAGATGGTGGTGGAATATTCAATGAAGAGGCCTGTCTGCAAGCAATTCCTCCATGTTTTTTCCAAGTAAACAATGTATCTAACATTAGCAATCAAACTGTATTCTTCTTGGACAATAACAAGGCTCTCGAGGCGGGCTCTGCACTATATGGTGGATCTATTGACCATTGCTACTATTACGGCCCATATGAAAATAACAAAAACAGAAGTATTTACTTTAACATGCTGTTTAATGTAACTTCATCCGATCCAAATGACCAAACGATCATCACGTCAAATCCAATTAGAGCTTGTTTCTGTGATGACAATGGCTTTGATTTTGACTGCTCAAAGATTAACAAGAATATATCAGTATACTCTGGAGGTAAAGTAAATGTTAGTCTGGTTCTAGTAGGACAGCGAAATGGTGCAGTACCTGGATACGTTAGAGCCCAGCCTCACAATAATTCAATATACCTGCAACCCTCTCAAGCACGTATTTTTAAAGCTAAATGCCAAAATGTGACTTACACCATAGGATCTTCTAATAGTATAAAGAATCAGAGTGGTACCATTGCCATAACTACAGCTTATACTTTCAAAAACACCTCAACAGAAACTACAATGATAAACTTGCATGTTTTGATAAAACAATGCCCGGCTGGGTTTAGTCCATCAGGAGAAAAATCCTGTAAATGTAATGGATATCTCAAATATATATTGAAAGGAATATCATGTGACATCACAAGTACGACCATAAAAAGGCCGAATACTCAACAAAATCTATGGTGGATTGGATTTTATAATCATGGAAATTTTATTTATTCGAAAGTCTGTCCATTTGATTACTGTGTGGAAAGAGCTGTAAGTATCAATGTCACTGATTTAGACTCACCAAATATACAGTGTGCTCATGATAGAAAAGGTACTTTGTGTGGAGAGTGCCGAGAAAATTTCAGTCTTGTCATGGGCTCTACTTATTGCAGAGACTGCACACACTCCACTAAAGTATTGACTTTTGGAATATTCTTACTTTACGCTGCCTTTGGAATATTGTTTATTTTCCTCATCGGAATCCTCAACATTAACGTGACAGAAGGAACGCTTAATGCATTTATTTTCTATATGAATGTTGTGCAGTTCAATACAAGCTACTTTGACTCTACCAGGAATTCACATTTTATCACTAAGGCCCTAAGCATGATGGTGGCGTGGGTTAATTTTGAAGTAGGACACGGAGTTTGCTTCTATAATGGAATGACAATTTTTGGGAAAGTTATGACAGAGTGCATTGCTCCATTTTACTTGTGGTTTCTCGCTGGATTGATAATATTCCTGGGTCGAAAATATTCATTTGTTACAAAAATATTTGGGAAGGATACAGTCAAAGTACTTGCTACGATTATCCTTTTCTCCTATGCAAATCTAATTCGCTCCTTGATTCAAATATGGAGTCCGACTAGACTGCATCATCTTGACAAGAAAGCAACCACCATAGTGTGGACTTTTAATGGACATATTAAATACTTCAAAGACAATTACCACCTGGCACTGTTTGTATTAGCAGTGGTGGTGGCAGCATTAACTCTTCCCTACACAGTTGTATTACTACTTATACAATGTCTTAGAAAATGGTCCAACGTTAAAGGTCTGTTTTGGGTGAATAAGTTGAAGCCATTTTTCGATGCCTACACAGGCCCATACAAAGACAGGTTTCACTTCTGGACTGGATTCCTTCTGTTAGTACGCATACTTTTATTTGTTTGTATAGCTGCAAGTGGTGACCCAAAAGTTAATCTGACACTGATAATCATAACCATGACAATCCTCCTGTTTCTGATGCAAACTGGTATTTATAAACAGCGAGCCTTAAACATGATTGAAACTTTTGCCCTGTCAAACTTGATTGTTTTAACCAGCCTGATATATTTTAGGCGGAAAAACAGTGCAGCAGTCGCATCGTGTGTTGGATCAATGTTCATACTGTTCTGTGGAATAGTGATATACCACATTGTCAAGAAACTGATGGTCACTAGGAGGTGGGGTGTGGTGAAAGTGTGGCTGTTGGACAGGAGATGGCCATGGATGAAGAGGAAACAGATAAGATCTCTGATTCTACGAAACCATATTGACAGTGATGATGACACTAGTAACAGTGATGATGAACTCGATCCAATACTGCAAAATGCTCCACCTTACGCCCGATATGATCAGCTCAGAGAACCACTTATTGAGACCTCTTCACACGATTAGATACATCAACACACAATAATATTATTAATAATTATGACATTATGCACTGACTATAATCATATATAACTGTAGTTTATTGCTATTATTGTATTTGTGAAGTTAACAACTAATCAATATTATTATTATTATTACATGTAATATATTATATGTCAGTAAAAATCCAGGAAGTAAAATCAATAATTACGTGAAGGAGTTTCAATAAGTGGTTCTCTGAGCTGATCATAGCGAGCAACAGGTGGAGCATTTTGTAGTATTGGATCCAGTTCACTGTCACTGCTACTAGTGTCCTCATCACTGTCAATATGGTTTCGTAGAATCAGAGATCTTATCTGTTTCCTCTTCATCCATGGCCACCTCCTGTCCAACAGCCACACCTTCACCACACCCCATCTCCTAGTGACCATTAGTTTCTTGAGAATATGGTATATCACTATTCCACAGAACAGTATGAAGATAGATCCAACACATCCGAGAATAATAAGGTCATTATGATTGTTATTAGTTGAACATGCTATGGTGATACAGAAAATGGTCAAATTTGTATAAGTAAATGCCTCAATGACTGTAAGAACTGGACTCTTGTACATTTTCAGTTGAAGGAAAAGAGGAAGTAGTGATGCAGTTGCTCCAATAATAGTTAGACTGTGTTCTGGGGACCTAATATTTGCCAGTGCTCCAATGAGAATCAGGCGGATGAGAAGAAGAAATCCAGTCCAAAAGTAAAACATGTCCTGGTATGGGCCAGCATAGGCATCAAAGAATGGCTTTAGTTTGTTTACCCAAAATAACACCTTCAATTTTGATCCTTTTCTCAAGTACTTTATAAAGAGGAGAGCAAATGTGTATGGCAGTGTTATTGCTCCAACAAACAGAGCAAATGTGAATATGAGAATATGTGGTCCCGTCAAATATTGTTTAGTTCCATCTATGAGCCACACTTTGGTAATATAGGTATACTCTGAATAGTGATATATCTTTGCATATTGCAATCCTCCCAACATGGCACGAAGGAGTTTTGTATAAGATAATAGAATAACTGTTGCCAAAACTTTCACTGAATTTCCACCAAAATGTCTAGAGATCCAGTTTGACTTACGGCACAGGTAAATTATTGCTCCAGCTATGCACCACAGATAAAAAGGAAAAGCATACTGTAATAGAGACTTCTCAATAGAGCTCATGCCGTCATAGAAACAAATCTCAATTCCAAAGTCAAGGTTCATCCAAGATATAAAAACACCCAGTCTTTTTGTAATGAATGTGAGGGTTTTGTTTTCTTCTGAAACACTTAAAAATACACTTCGATTGACTGCAACAACATTGACATAGAAAATGATGGCATTGATAGTTCCTTCAGCTACAGTCATATCAGTCACCCCCAAACAGACAACCAGTAAAATACCTGCTATACAAAACACTATCAGTAAACCTATTATTCTTGCTATCGAGTGTGTTTTGGAGCAATCAGAGCATCTGGATGAACCAAACACATTGCTATGATTCTCTCTACATCCTCCACACAGTATACCTTGCCTATCAAGAGCACATTGATAATTAGCACTCCCCAGTTGGCTGACATTTACCTCAATTATTTTTTTACTTCTTAGGCAGTAGTCGAATGGGCAAAATGCAGAAGTCAATAGTTCCATGTTAGTACCATTTGATGTATTAAGGAATCCAAACCAGCTTTTACTCTCCTTATGTTTGTATATTGTAGTGTTGCTAATTTGACATTCTATATGCTGAAATTTATGAAAAGCTGGATGACAGACGCACTCACAAGATGACTCTTGTTTATGAAACCCTATTGGACATGGTTTGAAGTTCAAAGTCAGTACAGTAACTGCGCTAAATTTATTCCCTGAAGTGGAGAATGTTATATTTATGTATTTCTTAGTACAATCGTTTGGTATAGAGAAATTGTAAGTAAGGTTTGTACAACTGGTGTTATTGATTGACTTGATGATAGATTCATTAAAGTTTGAAGCAAACACGTCACCTGGAACACTTCCATTTCTCTGACCAACTACTACTAGTGGAACTTCAACTGTGCTTCCCGGATATATATCAACACTTCTAATAGTATTAGTGCAGTTTTTCATGAGGTTCCAACTACTGCTGATGTCACAGAAACAGATTAGTTGTGGATCTGATGTTATAGTACTATTGGTGTCATTAGGAATGATTTCAAAAATATTATTAAATACTTCGATTTTAGGGATGTTTTCAACAGTATAATGGCCAAAGAAATAGCAATAATCAATGGAGCCTCCATATAATGCATTACCTGCTTCTTTGGCCACATTCCTCTCCAAATACACATGCTTAGCAGTTTTGTTATATTCAAACTGATAAAAACAAGGAGAAATAGATTGTGAACATTCAGTTTCAATATATATACCACCTCCATTCTTTAAAGCTTGATTATCAGAAATATTTAATGACGAATTGACTTCAAAGGACAATACTGAATTGTCACAGAGTGCAATTCCTCCTCCGCTAACTCCTTTGTTGCTTGATATGTTGTTTGTTCCACAAAAAATTACATTGCTTCGAACAAGAACCACTCCTGAACAATTGTTGTTAACAATTTCGTTGTTTGTGAAATTGGTGAGATGGTTTTGTTTGAAGTACAGAGTTCCACTACCAATTGGAGTAGGTCGGTATATAATATCATTGTAAGAGAACTTACATTGATAGATAGTTACCTTGTATTGTGGTGTATGATGAGGTTTATAGCCAGGAAAGTCAAAGTTGAGAATATTAATAGCTACTCCACCACCGTCGTGACTAAACCTTTCAACAGAATTACCAGTAAAGTTTGAGCTACTTATAACAATGTGAGCTGCAGTTGATAGTGCCATTTCCTGATACAGTTTCATAAACATTCCTCCACCAAGCTTAGATGCCATATTATTAGTAAAGAGCGTGTTCTTTATAGTGAGAATCACCACATACTTAAGAGATTTATTGGTAGTTATGTTTTGTGTGGCAACAATAGAAACATATAGGCCACCCCCTTGTTGAGCCATTCCATTTGATATGTTGCAGTTATCAATTGTCACTGTACTAGTCCAGTTTGTCATGTCTTCCAAATGCACATAAGTGATCGCCAAGTTTCCTCCATATGTTGCAGTGTTGCCACTGAAGGTGACATTTCTGAATTTGATATTTATGCTACTAACAGTTGCAAGATAAACTCCAAAGCCACTAGCATAACCTGCATGATCCTTGCAGTTGTTAGCTACTTTACCATCGAGAAAAGATGAATCTGAGACCAGAAGTGAATGTGACTTGTATTGTTTACTTTTATACAGCATTCGCACATTTCCACCATAACAGTTAGTATCATTGTGACTACCTTTTATAATGACATTCTGAATGTACGATTCACCCATCAGATTTCTAATGGTAACACCATATCCAGTAGAATTTGAAACGATTACATTAGTAATACTGATATTGGTTACATACACTAGTAAAATCGCCTGGCTATCACCCCAACGGTGGAAAGCACAATTGTGAAGATCGAAATTGTTTAACTGAAGATTTGTTACATTACTGAATGAGAAACCGGTAGCTGGCATGCCACTACATTGAACCACAGGTCGACTGCCTAAACCAACTTCAACCATTCCACTTAATGTCAGGTAATGGACTGAGTTAACATAGACATTTGTATTAAGTGAATGATTCCCTGGTAAAAACTTAAACGTTGTATTACTTGAAAAATTATCTGGAAAGTGAACATAGTCCATTAGAAGATGGCACTCACCAATTTTGCAGGGATTATTGTCCACATGATGTGCTGTAGGCTTAACACATCTGCAGATTGTAGATGTTTCACCTAACGTCAAAAAACTCTGGGTGACAGCTACGATAACAAGAAGAAGCATGTTTTACCGAGTGTACCAGTGTGCGGTTTGAGGTTGTATTTAGAATTTATAAAGTGTTTGTTTTAGGTTGAGAAATCCCGTTCTAAAAGTTTTTTTTCTGTTTTCACCTATTTTCACATTCAACATAGTGAGATGGATAATATTCTATTTACAACCCCCGAGGAAAGCTTATTTGAGGTTTAAACAAAGTAAATCAGCCCTGCTGGGTTCAACTAAGAATCTCAAGCAGTTAAAACCCATTTCATTACTCATGTGAACAGGATATCCAATCCAGATTTGACTAGTCCCATAATGTGAAGGGGGTATTTGAAAGTATCATGACACTGCTTTCCCAAAGGAATCCTACAATAATTCTTTCACAACAAGCATTCTCCCTTATGAAAACATGTACCTTAAACTTTTATTGAGAATTGAGGTTTGAGATATAGTCAATAATGGTATTTGTTTGATAAACACTGCACACAAAGCTCTTTCCTATAATCAGTAATAATGTTTTAGTTGGTTAAAATGTATTTGTTTCTACTAAAGAATCTATTATACTAAACAGTATATAAAGTACTACTATCTATTGTGGTGTGTTCCCAATGAGAGGCTCTCTGTAGACATTGTACTGTGCCACTGGTGGAGCATCTCGTAATAGCTGATCGAGTTCATCATCACTGCTGCTAGTGCTATTGTCATTGTCAATATTATTATTTCGTAGAATCAGAGATCTTATCTGTTTCCTCTTCATCCATGGCCATCTCCTGTCCAGGAGCCACACCTTCACCACACCCCACCTCCTAGTGATTGATAGCTTCTTAAGAATGTGGTATATCACTATTCCACAGAATAGAAGCATGGCTGATCCGATGCATTCTATAACAATGTAATCGTTGCAAATTTTAAACTGGGCATTGTATGCAGTGACAATTGCCAATATTGTGAGGTTAGAATATACAGTTACTTCAATTAGATTGAGTACCCAATTCTTGTAAAGTCCTGGACGTGATAAAATGTAGAGAAGGGAAGTAGTAGTGATGACAAGTGTAATGTTCCTCACTTCTCCGCTGTGAGTATCAACAGCTATTACAGTAAACAATATGATCCTCAACACCAGAAGAAATCCAGTCCAGAAGTGATATCTATCATTGTATGGACCAGTGTAGGCATCAAAGAAAGGTTTCAGTTTATTCACCCAAAACAAAACTTTCATGTTTGACCTCCTCCTCAGACACTGGATAAACAGTAGGGCTAGAGTATAGGGCAGAGTCAGCAAAGCTATGGTGATTGCTATGGCAAATAGAACCATGTGTTTTCCTTCCAAATAAGTCAGGTTGCCATCTACTGACCACATAATAGTATAGTGCTTGCTAGAGCTGTGGTAGAGCTCACTATAAAACAGTACATCATTTACTGCACGAAGAAGCTTGGCATACGATAATAAGATGACTGTTGCAAGGATTTTAACTGAGTTCCTACCAAAATACTTAGACACAAAGATTGACCTTTTGCACAAAATAACTATAGCTCCAGATATGCACCATAGATAGAGTGGGAAAATAAATTGTAGGAGAGATTTTTGAAATGCATTCATTCCATTGTAAAAACACATATCAATTCCCAGGTCTAGATTCATCCATGATATCATTAGCTTGATTACATCTACAAGTTGTTGTATATGTGTGTTGTTGTTGTTAGAAGGGCTAAAAAATATGCTCCGGTTTACAGTGACAAAGTTGACATAGAAAATGATGGCATTGATAGTTCCTTCTGCTACAGTCATGTCAGTCACCCCCAAGAAGACAACCAGTAAAATACCTGCTATACAAAACACTATCAGTAAACCTATTATTCTCGCTATCGAGTGTGTTTTGGAGCAATCAGAGCATCTGGAGGAACCAAACACATTGCTATGATTCTCTCTACATCCTCCACACAGTATACCATACCTGTTGAAGGCACATTGATCATTAGCAGTCCATGTCTGTGTAGTATTGATAGCATGTGTTTTTGTTCTGTTACAATAGTCGAATGGACAGAAGTGATGTGTCACAATCTCCTCATCGTTTGTTGTATTGTTTAGTCGCGAAAATCCAAACCAGCTCTGGCTCTGTTTTTGTTTTACTATACTTAAATTACTGATGAAGCATGTAATACCTTCCAGCCTTTGCAGTGCTGAAATACATACACATGAAACTGCATCTTTCTGCTGCTCAAAACCAAGTGGACAATCTTTGTAAGTAATATCTAGCGTAATGGGTTCCTTCTTGTAGCAGGCTTCAGTGGCATCGGTTCGTTGAACAGTAAAGATAATACTCTCTGGATTGCAACTGGTTGGAGTGTGAGAGAGTTCATACGTAAGGCTCACACAGCTATGAGTTTCTATTGTATTTGACTTTTTTGTTACATTCGTGGCAACTACAACACCAGGAACTGGCCCGTTTCTTTGACCTACCACTACCAGAGGTACTTGGAATGTACTCCCAGGGTACACCACAATGGTTTCATTGGCTTTGTCACAGTTGGGTACATATTCTCCATTACTGGTACTCTCACAGAAACAGGTTTTTATGGGAGTCGAAGAAATATAGGATATGTCCTTTGGGTTGTGATTTGGAAAGTCAAAAAATTTGAAAAATTGTACAGAGCTGTAATTGTCTTCTGAAGTATAGTCCCCAAAGAAATAGCAGTAATTGATAGAACCACCAAACACCTCACTACCAGACTTGATAGCCAAGTTTGAAATCATGTTAATTTTCTTTGCCGATGTAGTGTCATCAAACTGAAAAAAGCAAGGAGCAATGACATGCGTACAATCTTCCTCCACATAAATACCACCACCAAAACTTAAAGCTGTATTGTTGGAAATATTTAACTCAACACTGTTTTTCAAATACAAAATTGAATTGTCGCACAATGCCACGCCCCCACCATAGTTCCCCTTGTTTTTGCTAATAGTATTAGATCCTTGTAGCACAAGATTACTGCGAACAAGGACAACACCAGTTCCACTGTTATTAAAAACTGAAACATTCTGAAAGTGTGTGAGGGAGTTTTGTTCCACGTAAACAATCCCTCCGCCAACCGGATCATTTTTAGAAAGCTTCACAATTCTATTTTCATAACATTGACAAGCAAACAGTGATATGCTGTATTGCGGTAGACGATGTAGCATGTAGCTGGCGAGTTCAAAGGTGAGAATACTTATAGCTACTCCACCACCTCCTGTTGAAAATACATTGATTGAATTGAAACTAAATGTAGAATTACTCATATTTATAGAAGCGCCGCTTGAAAGGTTAACCTTCTCGAAAAGCATAATGTAAAGCCCAGCACCAGCTATTTCAGCAAAGTTTCCTTCAAAGCGTGAGTTTTTGATGGTAATTACATTAACAAACTGATTGTCAGATGAACCGTTTGTTATAATATTTGTGTTCGGATACATTTTTAGGAACATTCCCCCACCAAGATGAGAGGAACCATTTGATAAAGTACAATTATCTAGAATTACAGAGCTTAACCAGTTTGTTGAGTTCTCTACCAGAAAATAAACAACAGCCAGATTACCTCCGTGCTTAGCTCTGTTCTCTGATAATTGCACACCTTTCAGTGAAACTGTAACAATGTTTGTAGTGTTGAGAAATATTTGCAATCCACTGGCATATGCTTCGTACTCTGCACAATTTTCATAGGAAACAACTGAGCCATTGAGAAATGAAGAAGATTCGATTAGAAAAGAGTGGGCAGTTTGTGAAGATTTATCCATGTATTCAATAGCCATATTTCCACCATAGCATTTATTCTTGGAATAACTATCTTTAACCACAGAACTATGAATAGTAGAATTCCCCCTTGGATCACTTGCATAGATACCGTAACCCAGTGAAGATGAAACACGCACGTTAGATAGATTCAAATTTTGAACACGTATCAACAGTATTGCCTGGTTTTGATTCTTATGCTGAAACCCACAATTGTGAATGCCAAGGCCATAAATTTGAAGATCTGACACATCTTTAAACCAAAGACCAGTGGAAGAACCATTACAATCAATTCTGGGCCAAACTTTACTTGCATCCTTTGATAGTCCACTTAGAGTTAGGTTATGAACATCATTGTGAACACAGAGTTCACTATTTAGCAAGTGATCTCCCGGCAGAAACTTGAATATCGTGTCATTTGAGAAATTGCTTGGAGATTGGACATAGTCCATGAGAAGATGGCACTCACCATTTTGGTTGCAGGGATTGTTGACTACATCTTGAGCTCTAGGCTTAACACATCTGCAGGTTGAGACTGCTTCATCAAACAATGATAAAGCAAAGAAGCAAAAGAAGAGAGTCACCAATGGACGCATTGCCCCAAAAGACACTTTTTTGGGAAAGTTCTCACAGAGCAGTGGAAAGTGGATATAATATACTCTCATGAGTAATGGATACTATCTATCTATGTACACTAGTACAACAAAGAAAACTAGTTACAGAACACAGTGAAAGTTGTGAGAATCCCTCCACAGTTAGCATATACTTTGCATGAGATTGACAAACACAAAGAGTTGCTGTGATTTATTGTAATGCATTGTCTAGATGCCATGAAGTTGTACACATCAACTTCAAATAACAATATAACAGCTTGAAGAATATTGAAACCCTGAAGTGTAAACACTCACGAAGTGACTCAAGTTTAGAAAACGAGAGCTGTACAATACTCCATACCCAACCCACAAACTAACTACATATTCTGCTTTACCTTTTTATAAACAATTCATTCTATACCAAGCCACCCTTGAAAAGCATATGAAATTTGAAGTGGCTGTTATGTTGCTCTAGTAGCTAGTTGAGTATTCTTACACCACTAAAGTGCAAACCCTCAGCGCAAGTAAGAAGGCACAGCTGCAAGCCAGAATGCATTGTTTTGCTGCCATGGGGCTCAAGAGAAGCTGAGTTTGTAAGGGCCCAAG
>JAODVQ020247481.1:0-13235 GCA_025400075.2 Phenganax stokvisi
GACATGAGTTGGTGTGGTGGTCCCACTTTGACCACAGATAGCCTCTCTTGTAACATTGATCATTACTATCATGAACAGTACCACTCTCACTACCAATGTAAGATCTCATCAATTGCTGATTCATATCATCAGATATAGCAGAGTCCAATGGAGAAGTGAAGACCACACAGTAAAAGAGAACTTTAAGGATGCACTCCATTTCATCAACTTTGTACACATCAAAGTACGTAAATGGAAAAAGCCAGGAACCATTTGGTAACACTCAATACAAACAACATCTCACTCTGTTGACACTAGCAGCAGTGTCCAACATTGAACTGTTGGTTCAGGGCTATCTGGTGTTATCAGTGACGGATACATGGCATACAATAGTAAACAGTTCACCGTAATGTTTTTGTAACTTAAAAATAGTGAAAGAATAGCAGACGGCTCAATGTGTCCCTGTGTAATGTGGGAGTTTTAGGACTTGCGCAATGTGACACCGGAGGTTTGTGTCACTCAGTGTTATTAGAACCAGCCACCCAAGGGGCGGCAAGGAGCGTCCAGCACGCTACTATAGATAAGCCACAGTGGCATTGGCATATGAACTGTAGAGACACCTTCCTTATTCGGCAAGCATCTCAAGTGGGGAGTTCCCCTGTGGTCGCTACATACACATATATACTGCACGACAAGTACAGCTGCAGGAACTCTCCCATTTGAGCTGCGTTTATATATGGAAAGTGTTACTACAGTTCATATTATGCCAATGCTGTGTGTATACGCCCTTCTGGCGGCTTTAAAGCTGCTGTTAGTACCAACATTCACATGCTGTGCTAATTAGAATCTGTTTAATTTCAGTATTCATTTGAATCAGTAAACAACCATGCAGTCAAACTTTTAACACTCTTTAGGGCCGAAGTATAATGCGGCGTTTTTGCCAACTGCAACCCCAACCATAGGACAGTAGAGTGGTTAAGCAACTGCGTTTATGGACAAGAGGTCTCTAATTCGACTCACGCTGCCACTGCTTTTTTTTGCTTTAACAGTATATACCGTTTTTCATGTGTATTACGTAATATTTTGACACAGATCTGCGTCGTCAGCCCTAAAGAGTTTTAACATACAGGCAGCATTAATTCCAAACCTTTTGCTCTAGCAATAAGAATGATGTCCCTCCTTTAAAGTAAGCATATAGTACTGATAATTCACTTTTGAGAAGAAAATATTACGACTTAGTAATTGGTATTATAAGATCTAATTATCCGTGTGAGTTCTGTGTAAAATTCTATTATATTATGTCTGATATACTTCACTGATTGTTGTACATAAAGCTAAATTTGAACAAATATTCTAGCACTGTATCCCTTTGTTTTTGATTGGATTTTGTTCTCAATCCTAGCATAGTCATTATAATATACTGTTACACAGGTTGAAATGGAAATACATTTGCACTACTATCAGTAGAAGAAAAATTACTATGGCTAATTCAAAAATTAATCCATAATTGTTGAATTTGTTACACATACTATACTTTGTGTGAGCTACTGGTAAAATCAACATCTATGAAATACCAAAGTTATGGTGGAGGTCGAGGTTACACATGTATTTAATTTCTGCAATTTTGGTTCTATGTATTTCCTCGGCATTCTTATAGTGTTATTATTAATTGTATTGGTGCAGGTGTGTAATTTTACTAATTCATTTTCTGATGGTCGGCTGTTGTGTTACCTAATACACCACTACCATCCTTCTCTCCTCCCTCTTCATCTCATCAGTAATCATACAACTCTTTCCCAGGTCTGGTTCATGATACAATAGTATGTTTTACAGTGTCTCTCGCTTGTTGTCATTCCCATACCATCCTAGATTGAGATGCCTCCTCTGCCCAACAATTGTTAATGCATTGCTATGATATAGATTACTCATTGCTGCCTGTTTGTCGCATACTTGTTTTTTCAGAGTTAGGACTCTGGGTGCATGGAGAGAGTTGGCTAGCCGTAAAAGACTCTTTACTTTAGCCCACTGTTCCAGTTCTCAAGGCTGGCCACCCGGAGTCCTATATACTCACTTGATGTATTTGTTTTGTTGTGTGTTCAACGTCGTCCGTGCTGTGGTTTTTGTTGTGTGTGTGTCTTCGATGCGTGTGTTTTTGTGTGTGTGATTGTGGGTTTTGGGCTCAGGTTTTCTTTTTTCTTTCTTTTCTTTCTAATCATCTCTAAGCTAGTATGCTATAAATAATATTTTATACAGCCATGTGTGCCAGAGCCCAGTTCAAAGGAGGATTCTCTTGATGGTGATATCAATTGTTGGACTGGTACCTTCTCTCCTAGTAAGACCATTATCACACCATTAGTAGTAAATAACTACGTACAGATTACAGGCAATATAAACCACCCTAGCATTTAAACCAAAGTCCTATGATACTGTGCGATTTGCAGATACGTACGTATGTAAGCAACTACTTCTAGAGGTAGCTACATATACCATCTGTCTTTGTAATATAGTGGTGTTATGGAGTATAATAAACCTTACATGTGTTTGTTATTCAGCAGTAATTGGATCTTCTTGGTCACACCTATGTATTATTATACTGCTTCAAGTTCTAAATGGCTAGCCTGTATATACTGTACTCCATTTTAGCAGGATTTTATTAAGGAGCAATTTTATTCATGAAAGTTTTACTTTTGGTTAAACATTTGCAATAGCATTTGACAGTACATTATGTGTATTATTAGAGTGCTGTATTTACCATTAGTTATACTGTACATACTATGTAGCTATAATTATTATAGTTAAGTGTTGTTTCACTAATATACATAGCAACTGGAAGAGACCCACACAGAGAGAGACTCCTTGAGAATGAAAAAAACAATTTCAAGCTCGTGGCTGATAAGGTTTGCCATAATACACCTCAACTTGTACATGTGTTTCAGTAAACACATACTTTGTGCATTTTATGGACATTACTCAATACCAGGCACCAAAACATTACTTTTTTCAATTTTTTTACTTTTTGTGTGCTTTCTATGTATACTAATGTCACAGCATTAATTTATCATCCTATTATATATACTTTTAAGTGTGTGAGACCCCTGTAATATTGTTTTTATTAATCCAGTTGATGGCATTGGGAGGAGTTCCTCTGTTGGCTTTAAGGAAAGAGATGTCCGATACACTACCTGATGAGAAGGTAGGGAAATAATGTACAGCAAAAGATGTCATCAGAACATATCACGGTTGATGTACTAGTAGACAATTCTTTATTGCGGGCCCAGCAAGCCAATTATCAGTTCGCATAAAAAATGTATAATTGTTGTGGACTATGTGTATTGCACGTGCTCTACTATAATATTATTGTAGGCATTTATTCTAACAACACTTATCAATACTGCAGGTTGTCATAACGTATGTTACATATCTGTGTCATCAACTACTGCTATTGAGGAAGGAGGGTCGTGCAGCTATGGTCATACAGACAGCCTGGAAGAAATACAGAGAGCAATCTCAGGCACTAGCTGTTGCAAAGATACAAGACAGAGCTGCCACAGTTATCCAGGTATGTACTAATAAGCAGGAACTCATGAGGGCCGAAAGCACGAAGGAGCGTCCAACAGTTAGGTCGTTGACTGCTTACATACTACACACCACCTTATTTAGAAAACTATGTATAGGCATATTATATTATAGTAACACTAAGGGGGCAGTATGTGTTAATGAGATACAGGTATATATGTGTTTGGGTATATACACGGGCAACATGCGTGGTTATATACTACAGCGTGTATGCGTAGTTCAACGCTCCTTTTGGCCTTCGGCCTGAGTTCCTAGTATGAGGTACGATAATTTACGGTTTGAAAACCTAGGAGTTGGTGAAACTCATTTGTATCAGCTGAAATAAATACATAAGTATGATTCACATAAGGTCGAGAATATCCCATCTTGTTTGCACTCTGCTCATCAGCAAAAGCAATTTATTCATTCATTCATTCATGAATGCACAAAGATGCTCTTATTTGATTCTCTTGATTGGTACCTACACATGTAGCTATATACACAGGTGTCTTTTCTCTTGTTTTGTACAGGCACATTTTCATTGTTATCTGGCCAAGTTACACTACCACAGACTACAGAATAGTGTCCTGGTCATACAAAGATCAAAGAAGGCTGCCAGATTTCAGCATCAGAAATTCGTCGAGCTATGTAAGGCTGTTACTGTTATCCAGAAATATGTCAGGGCCTGGCTGTCCAGGAAAGCTCAAACAATGCTCGAGAAGGATGCTGCAGTTACAATCCAGAGAGCTGTCCGTGGTTATTGCCAGAGAAATAGGTATGCAAATCTCCATAGGGCAGTGGTCACAATCCAAACCAGGTGGCGTGCAACTCTCATCATGAGATGTTATCGCAGGATTTTCCTCTCATTACAACACTCAGCTCGCCTAATACAATTTCACTACAGGAACTGGGCTGTGCAGAAGCATAGGCTTGAGGAGAGAGCTGGTGCTGCTATCACAATCCAGAGAATATTCCGAGGTAATCAGCAGAGAAAGAGATTGGTAGCTCTTAGAAAGGCTGCAGTAACTGTACAGTCACGATGGAGGGCAACTCAATGCATGAAGACAGAGAGAGATGATTACTTAAGGAAGAAGGTGCGTGTGACTAAGTCACAGGCGCTGGTTCGAGGATTCTTGGTTAGGCAGCAGCAAGTTAGGATTTATAGGTCAGTGGTTACAATCCAGAGTAGCCTAAGAGCCTATCAGACCAGGAACAAATACCTCCAAACTCGCTCTGCAGCAGTTACAATCCAGTCTCACTTCAGGGCTCTACAGGCAAAAAGGAACTATGTCAGATCCAGACAAGCTATTGTCACTCTTCAGTCTGCCTCTCGGGCTTATCTGGCCAGGAAATCTTTCCTTCTTTTAAAATCACGTGTTATTTTTATTCAATCACGAGTGAGAGGGTCTTTGGCCCGCAGGAAGTTTGTACAGCTCCATTGTATGCATAAAGCTGCTGTAACACTGCAGTCAGAGTGGCGGGCTCATCTGGCCAGGAGGCGATTTCAACAGAGGAGGAATGCTGTGATAGTGATCCAGTCACACCTGAAGAGATGCCTGGCACAAAAACACTACCAGAGAGTTCAGCGATCTGCTGTTTTCTTGCAAAAGCATGTAAGAGGTGTAATATCACGTCAGAGGTACAGGAAGGCATACAGTGCTGTGGTAACTATTCAAGCTTTGGTCAGAGGGAAGGCAGTCAGGAATGAAGTAGATCGAAAGAGAGGTGCCATCATTTCTCTGCAGGCCTACACCAGAGGTTATCTAGCTCGGAAGAAAATTTCCAGATACAGAGAGTCCATTGTTGCATGTCAGGCTATAGTCAGAGGTTACTTAGCAAGAAAACGCTACCAACATTATCATTTGTCTCTAGTACAGCTACAATCACATATTAGATGTCACCTAGCTCGGCGTGTTTATCTTCATCAGAGGAAAGCTATTATTACACTGCAAGCTGCAGTTAGAGGCTGGCTCTCTAGAAAAGCCTACAAAGAATCAAGAAATTCAGTCATCTTAGTCCAGGCCCAAGTTCGAGGGTTCCTAGCCCACCAGAAGTACAAGAAGACTCTGAGAGCAGCTGTAACTCTTCAGTCTCTGGCTAGAGGTATAGCAGCCAGAAGATCAGCCTCTGTGAGAAGGAATGCTGTTAGTGTCCTGCAGGTTAGAATCAGAGGGTATCTTGCTTGGAAACTGTTTGCTAGGGATGTACACCACATTACTACTTGTCAAGCAGCAGTCCGAGGGTTTCTGGCTAGAAAACGCTACAAGCATGAGAAATCGCTGGTGGTGCTACTACAGTCACGTATCAGAGGCTATCTGGCAAGGCATGCATATGCTAGAAAGATGAGAGCTGTTGTTACATTACAATCATCTATGAGGGGATGGATAAACAGGAGACAGTATACCCAAGTGAGGAAATCAGTCATCATCATTCAGGCTCTGGCAAGACAATTCATTGAAAAGACACGCTATCGTCGAACACAGAGATCTGTTATCCTCTTACAATCTCACATTAGAGGGTACCTTGCACGTCACCATTACCTCAGAGAGAGATCTGCCCGCCTGATTCAAGCTAATATTCGGGGTCATCTTGCACGAGTACACTACCAACAGGCAAGAAAAAGGATCATACTCTGTCAGGCTGTAGTCAGACGCCACCTGAGTGTGAAGAATTACCATGCCTTGCGTCAAGATGTTTGTATTGTACAGGCTAGAGTCCGAGGTTGGCTAACAAGAAAGCAATATCAGCATGATCTTCAGCGAATCATAAGTGTGCAGGCAATAGTCAGAGGCTATCTCACACGACGACACTACCACTCCCAACGTACCAAGATCATAGTCTGTCAGTCAGTGGTGAGAAGGGTTTTAGCTCGAAATCGATACAAGAGACTAAGAATGATTGTATGTAGTATCCAAGCTCATGCCAGAGGAGCAAGATTGAGAAGAGAGATGCAACAGAAGAGGGTCAGAATCATACAATGCCAGGCTATTGTGAGGGGATATCTGGCTCGCAGTCAATACATACAGATTCAGAGGAATGTAGTTGTGTGTCAGAGAGCAGTGAGGTCTTTCCTCAAAAGAAATCGATCCAGGAGAGCAGCCACTGTTATACAGGCAAGGTTCAGGGGTTGGAGAGTCAGACAGAGGGTGAGACATGAGGCAGAGTTGGTCATCAAGGCCCAGTCTGCAGTGAGAGGGCACCTGGCTAGGAAGAGGTTCCAGAGGGAACGAAGTGCAGTAGTGAAGTGTCAGGCTATTGTCCGAGGTCACCAGGCCATGATTAGATACAACCAACAACGCCACTACATAGTATTTCTACAGTCCAGAATAAGAGGACTGCTGGCCAGGAAACAGTTTATGGCTGACTTCCAGTGTATTGTCAAGTGTCAGGCTATCATACGTGGGTATCTCTGCAGATGTCAACTAAGGAAGAAGGCAGTAGCAGTTACAAAATGCCAGGCCTTGCTCCGAGGAAAGATGGCAAGGAAGGAGTATATTGCAATGAAAAATAGCACCATCTGTATTCAGTCTCACTTCAGAGCTGCCTTGGCCTCCAGAAGATACCAGAGAGTCAGACAAGCAGCTCTAGTCCTGCAGGCTCGCAGACGAAGTGTCATAGCCAGACAGCACTACTTGAAACAGAAACAGGCTGCTATTTCACTGCAATCTTACATAAGAGGATGCCAGACTAGAAAAGGCTGCTCTCGACTCAGACGTGCTGTTATCATAGCCCAGGCTTGCTATCGTCGACATACCCACAGAGCACGCTACATCCAGTTGAAATCAGCTGCTATAGTAATCCAGAGCCACGTAAGATGTTGGCTGGCAATGAAACAACTCAAATGCCACCTCAATGAGAAGAAGAAAAACAAAGCCGCAGTGACCCTACAATCGTCACTTCGTTCAACTCTCGCCCGAAGGAACTACCTCAGAATGAGAGAGTCAGCCATTACCATACAGTCCTACTTTAGAAGACAACAATCTATCTCCCTACTCAAGACTCTGAAAGAAGTACGGAGAAGACATCGAGCTGCAGTTGTAATCCAACAAGGATACAAGAGTTACACAACGCACTGGAGATACCAGCAGATGAGAGAGGCCTGTGTGTTGATCCAGGCTCAGTGGAGGGGATGGAGGGAGAGGAGGTGGTACTTGAGGCTCCGGTCAGCAATCAGAGTGGTGGAGGATAGGTATGGTGCAGTGAGGCAAGGTCGGGAGGTGAGGAGGGAAGTGGAGAAGATGAGATGGGCTGTGAGAGTCATTGAGGATCGCTACTTGGCCAGTCAGGAAGGAAAGAAACAGTACCAGGTATTACATTGGAATTACTATGGCAATATTATACCAACTTATAGTTATTAGACACATAGATCTCCATAGTACATTAAGCAAGATCATCTACATATTATTTTAGAATTCCAGATTTCTAACCAAGGCACCTTTAGACCAACAGCCTTTGTATATACCGTGAACCCAACTTAATGGACATCCCTCTGTTGTGGACACCTCAATATAGCCAGCTAATTTCTGTGTCCCAATTTACTGCAGATCATACGTACATGTCAACACCTCTATAATGGACATCCTGACAAACATCCTGGCCCCAAGTTGTCCATTATAGAGAGGTTCCACTGTATGTGAAGAGGTCAAATGATACATAGTAGCATAGTATCTTAGAAGCAGTTCCTTGTAAAGAGGCTGTCCTCGTGGCAGTAGATGTTCTTTATTCAAAGTTCATCTGTATTACATTACAGGACTACCAGAGGTTGCACGGAGCAGTAGTGTTACTTCAGAGGAGATTAAGGGAGTGGTCTGTGACCAGGAAACTAAGGAATGACTACCTGACTGTACTCAGATCAACTATCACACTACAGGCTACCTGGAGAGGTGTACTCACACGAAGGAAATTCAAAGTGAGTTACGTACTTATGCAGTTACACTGTTAATGCTATAACAAATTTCATGTTTACCCATACATAGTAATTTACATAACTCATCTATAACGTTTTGTTATTTTTTAGGGTATCAAACGTGCTCTAACTAGAGATAAGGCTGCAGTTGTGATTCAGGTACAGTTTATGCAGCATATACATACTTTCCTACTAAAGGCCGTGTAGTGTTTGATTGGGCTAAACCTTTGGCATATACAGTCTGTCTTTAGAGAAATTCAGCCAGTATTTACTTCAGTTCGTATACTATGAAACTGGGAACATACGTACGTACGTATCTCCATCATGCATTGAGATTGTATCTCTGTGTTATGTCATCTCCAGGCCTGGTGGAGGGGACATGTGGTTCGAAAGGAACAGAAAAGTAAATCAGTCCAGGCAGCCAGAAGGAGGCTCCAACAATTGAGTGCCTCAGCCAAAAAAGCTCACTCTCTGAGACAGAGACTACCTGCAATACTGTCCAAACTGAAGAAATGCAAGTATCTATCTACCCTCGCTGATAAATTGGAAACAATTGGTAAACTTATTTAAAAATTGTTAAGTCTATACAGTATACTACATACACTACATGTGTGACTATTATGAGTTATATCACAGTGGTCTTACAGTCTGTGGTGTTTAAGAACACATACTATACAGTTCCGCACATGTATTAGCTGAAATTGTTATAATATATATGTGGGAATGCACGTCATGTGTAAGGAATACAGAAGGGACAAGAGTGCCTTTCCTTCGTCACTGCATGTTTCCTAGGAGGCACATCTTAGGGTCAACCATGAGTACAGCCATAGAGTCCTCTCTTTTGGTATTTACTAGGTGTGTGTGTGTGTCTCTATATAGGGTCCTTGCATATCTGATCTTGTATCACATACGTAGTGTATACATTATGTATAGTATGTGTTTTGTACTGGATATTATGTCTCCTACAGAGCTAATGACCCTGGCTAGTGAGTCCTGCAGTAGAGCACTGGTAGAGTCTGCCTGTATCCCAGTACTATTGGATCTCATTGAACAGACTAATCGTAGTCAACCTGTTCTGGTGGTAGTGGCTGGTATCATCAGAATACTCTCCAACATTGCCAGGGTTAGTAGTACATTAGATATGATAAGTTATGATCCTAGGAGAATCTAGGGTAGTTTAAAGCGATGAAAAGCCTGTCTTTTGAAGACATTTTATTGCTCATAGTGTTATATTGATGTACGCAAATTCAACTTCAAATAGCATCAGGGTGCTTATGAGGATGTTTAGATAATAATAATAATATACCATATGAGCAAAGATCATCTCATACCTAGAAGTGCTTGTGTGTTTGAACCTCTATGTAATGGACAGCTCGGAACCAGGGATATTTTACATTATAGCGTCTGGAGGGAGAAAGTTGTTCCCTATGTTGAGGAGTCCACTGTAGAAAACATGTCCATTGCATAGGATTTTTGTAAACCCTCAGGCCATGTTTACACGAAGAAGTTTACCTACGTAAACGTACAGAGTACATAGTGCTACGTTTACACCTTCCGTTTACACAAAGACACATAATGCATTTAGGTAAACGCATCATTTTGAAAAAGCATCTCAAAGTGGATACTCATGAAAAGGCTCTCAGGTTTTATCCGTGTAAACGACTAAAACATTTGCATGCCTAAACGTTTACATAAGCAAGTGTCTTCGTGTAAACATAGCCTCAGTGTGTATCCATCTCTGCACAATATTTTAGCTTTGAGGATTATAGTAATTAATGCAATCAGGTGTATCATTTTGTTCTATTGCTATTAGTGGAGATCAATCCGAGGGAGTCTCCTGTCATCTAGACTAATTCAAGTCCTGACTGATCTAGTGTATAGGGTTCATGCTGCACAGTTACCTCTAGTACTGTCCACACTAAAACTAATGGCCACATGTACCACTGGAACTAAGGTTAGTTCTTAGTTTATAAGAGCTCAATCAGAAATGTTATTAACAGTAAAACAACAATAAACAACAAATCAATGCACTTTATGTAGCACCAAATTGTCACTGTAGCATATGTTAGAGTTTTGCTCAAACAATTTTTGAGGATCATTTTACTACATTATTAACTTATTAGACACAATTAATCAGCAGTAGTCATTTTCATGGCTCCTGGCCAATCTACAAATAAACACCAAAATGATGCACAGCAAATATTTTTTAGCCAGCTATGTGGCATAGCATTAGCCAATATGTACAGTGCTGTTAGCTACATAATGTGTGTGCGGTAGAAGAAGGTTCATCAAACTAAGCTATGTGACCATGCATGCAAAAACCACCCTTATGTGAAAAAAATTATTTTCAGCATTAACAATGTAAATTTCTTCAAGTACATCTCTACCACAAGTGTAAAAAGTTTGAAGCAGATAGGCAAGCTAGTTTTTTTGCTATTACCTGTTCTGTGATACTTACCCGGAGAATGCGGAACGCCATAATGTGCAATTACATTGCTGCATACACGCCCCCTTCGTGCAACGTGGCTGTAAATATGTCGACCTTCTACCGCCCGAAGATCTCCGACGACAGGACTAGTGGATCTTTAGTTGGTACCAATGTGTATAGTAGCACTCTAGGAATCCTCTGATATCAATTTTGTTGTCAATATTCCAAGCAGCGGCTGTAGCATTCGCTTTATCCACTCCGTTTCTTTCCTGCATTACGGCAAGAGGCGATAAACTGTAGCAGCTGTAGCTCAAAAACTGAGGCAGCCTGGGAACTGAAACTTTGTAGGTAGACTCTAGACATGTTTTAAAACTGTTTTAGCGAAAAACATGAAAATCCAAAATTTTGTCACAATTTACTATTCTGGCTTGTATCTAAGTATGAATAATTGCGCCGTAAGGGTGGTTTTTGCATGCATGATCACATATTATTTTCAGGGTGAGCAATACTCAATAATGCCATGTACAGTCAAACCTCCGATAAAGGACACTCCGAGGTAAGGACAACCTCTCCATAAAGGACACTCGATCTGCTCCTTTGCAATAGAACTGTGTTCAATTTGACCTCCGAGATAAGGACAACCTCCATAGAAAGGACAAAACTGTTGGCATGGCACCAGTGTCCTTTGTTCGGAGGTTCCACTGTAGTATTATTTTATACTTGTGTGTAGATGAAGGCCAGTGGTACTGTAGTAAAGAAGCTCTCGTCAGTGAAGGACACTCTCCAACGAAAGACAAAACTAAAGAGCAATGCTACTACTGCTAATACAATGGATGTTTGCACCAAACATATCACCACCATTTTAAACTCCATTTCTTAGTCATGTAGAATACGGATGTCATATTAATTGTCCTAAAAGCAACTATACCCTTCTGTACAAAATTGATACTTGCTACTAATAGTTAATCTTTTCCAGCCAAAACTCTATTGCAATGGAAATATATGTACATCTCCAGGGAAAACAATTTACATTCATCTATTGAGAGAATCAGTGTTATGTTATAATCTTAACCTTTGAACCCAGGTCTCCCCTCAAGAAATACTATGAGTTAAGAGCTGAAACTTGATGTGCATAATACTTGCCTGTAGGTCTATCTATGGCACTAAAAAAATTTCACCGCTCCCGTGTTGTTAACTGGTAACATGCGAAAATGCATTTTTAGGTCCTCGCGCGTTAGGCTATTTTCAGCTCTGTTTTTACTATAGTTAAGATCCCAAACTTGAAATTCTGCAATACATATAAATGTACTATTGATGTATCACGTTAGTTTTCGCGTAGTTCCCGGAGCGCTCGAGATATAAGCCCAAATGTGCTAAATTCGCGGCGCCCGCGGGTGCCGCTTCCTACCTAGCCTTGTTCCCGTCCGTTTTTTTCCTCCCCCGCAAAAAAACAGACTGGGAACGAGGCTACTTCCTACCATACAATAATTTGGTCATGACGTCACGCTATACGTGATTGTAATTAAAACACACGTAATTCTGTTTTCCGAGCGCCGTTCAATAAATTCGGCTAAACGTGAGTCATAACGCGTTGAGGAAAGGGTTTCGCATGTTACCAGCTAACAACGCGGGAGCGGTGAAATAGTGCTATAGATAGAGCTATTATGTAAGCAATATGCATATCAAGTTTCGGCTCTTAACTCATAGTATTTTCTGAGTTAATAGCCTAACGGTTTTTTCATGTACATTCATTTAACTGCAGCTCATGTCACATGATTAACACCTTATGTCATGTGACTACCATCAGAATGTTCAGTAGAGATTGAGGATCATTCTGATATCTTCCATTTGAAGATAGCTCACTGTATCACTGAGATAATTAAACAAGTGAAAAAGTGAAAAAAGGACTGTCTTAGTGCTGTATATAATATCTCTTTTTTGAGCAATTTGCCATATACAAACATAATAATAATGAAAAGCACTGAAGTGCAAACCCTTGGCATTATGCGTATACTATGGAATTGTGTTTTATTATACCAAATACAATAAGAGATTACTTACAGCTCTTATATACTTGAGCTACTGTAATTCAAGGCTATATCTAGCTATATGTACATAGTGCGAGCTCTGTAGAAACTGGTACAGCCAACTATATTAGTCTATAGACGCCGATTTCTGTTCATACATTTTTACATAATTGGTTGCCAGACTGATGTTATAGTTACCATGTACATCAAGAGTCTCATGTTGTCCACCATTGGACAAAGTCTGGCTGTCAGGGACCTTTCTGTTGGCATGTTATGAAAGAATGCAACTTTTTATTGGTTGCCATGGAGACAGAGTGACGTCATAGTTACCATGGAGAGA
>JAODVQ020247696.1:0-13232 GCA_025400075.2 Phenganax stokvisi
TCTGTGTCGCTCATGGGGTCACTAACTCTATCACTAGAAGCCTCCATTTTGAAATTTCGTCACAGAGCGTCAACACTTAGTTACAGCATTCCTGCGCGCGCATTGTTTCAACTTTTGTTTGCAGCGTGCGATGTCTTTTATTGGCAGTGCGCATTGATTTTTATTTGCAACCTTGCTGTCTTTTGTTTGCTGTATGCGTCTTAACTTTTGTTTGCAGTGTGCTATGTCTTTTGTTTGTTTGCAGGGTATACTTTCCCTTGTTTGTATTGTAATTTATCTTTTAACTGCATGTATTTTCTGGCATTGATGTCCCTTCTGGGCCACCGTAGTTTAGGAACCAAGACTTTGAGTTGGCGTTCTTAAAGTCGAATTTTAAGGCAACTGTTTTTGGTACCAAGCAGTCTTCTTTGTTTAGTCTACGGATATCTATGTAAATTTCTTCTCCTGGATTAGCTTTATTAGGATTAAAGATAATATGATGCTTACTTCTTTGACCCTTAATATCACTCATCTTAAGTTTTCTAAAATCTGGTCTTAGTTTGCTAGTCGTAGTCATTTATTAATAACCAAATAAAACTTATAAAGCGCTTCCTTTCTTGAAATACTTACATTATTTTCTTAAGCACTATGTGCGACTACGTCGCCTTTTTGCATAGTCATAAACAAACCAAGTCAGTGCTAATGCTAGGATCCACAAGTTTTTAGCTAAAAAACTTACACCTTGTGCTCCCTATCTTAAAACGGTCCCGACTACGTTGAGTACGGTGCTAGCAATAGGACCTACTTGTTTTACTAAGTTCGCCACAGCTTTTGCCAGATTAGTGGCAGCTTGAGCTCCTCTTTTCACCGCAGATCTAGCACTTATTGTTATGGCTGTTATAATTCCAGCTATAGCAATCGCAACTCCACTCAAGCCTAATAAATTGTTCCTCGCCCACTTCTTAAACTTTTCAAATCTATTAAGATCGTTAAGTTCCACTTCTTCCTTAATAATTTCTTGAGTTTCGCGTTCTTCGGTTCTAACATTAGCCTTCAGTCTTAACTTATCGATGGTAAGACTTAATATTTTTTATATTTTTCCAAGCAATGCTTCTCTTTTTGGGTCTGATTGTTCTTGTAATCTCTTTATCTTCCAAGTTTCTACTTTATTTTTTAGGTTTTCTATCTTTTCTCCAGTAGTTTGTGTTTCTGATAAGTTTAAGGCTCCATTATATTCTTTTATTTCCTGCATGTATAAGTTCGGTAACTCTCCACCTATCTCATGTTATAGCTTATCTATTTCTGTTTCTAATCTTTCTTCCGAGCTCACGCTGACTTGGGAAGTTATCTCATTTGAGTTATCAACATTCATGCCTTGTATTTCCCAGTTCTCTTCAATTTGTGCGGTAGCGGTTTCTTGATGCTCGGCATATGTTTCTTTTACTACTTCTTTGAATTCAATACTAGTTTTTAAGGATCTTATGTCTTTTGAGTAAACAGGTTGTCCATGGAATATGTTGATCATTTTTCGACCTTTATAATTTCCTCCTAAGAGTTGTCCATTTTTTCCTCTTCTTACCTCAAAATGCTCTAAGAGTCTTTTGATACTTGGTCCATCTTTCTTAGCAATTTTTTGTCCTAAGAATTTTAAAAAGAAGTCTTTCTTATCGCTTAATTCAGCCTTCTTTACTTCTGCAATAAATGTTTTTCTATCTAAGACAGGTATTTCTTCATCATGAAATGAGGTGTCTAACAGTTTATCCTTTTGCTCTACCGTGGGCATGTTTTCAGGTTCCAACAGACCAGTTTCTACATCTCTATCAAATTCATCATCATCCATGTTATCCTTATCAAGCCTTTTCATGTTTACGTTTTCTTCTATTTCTTCTCGCTCACGAGCATCAAGGTCAAGGTCCTTAAATTTTTTACTCATTTATTTAAAACGAAAAATCTGACGAACCCTTTAAAGATTTTTTATGTCACTCTTCTTAACCCAAGAATTATGTTTATTATCATAACCTAACCACTTTACTAAAGCCATGTTTCTTCTTGTTTTGAGTATTTTTTCGACTCTATAAGTATCATCTTGCTTATCCACGGGAGAAAGTTATTGCTCGTAAAATTTCCCCAATATAGATTTATGATCTGTAAGATCCTTAATTTCATAAGTGGTAGGGTATCCTCTAAAAATCTTATCAATCAGAAATATTTCTTCGGTGAAGTTAGCTTCGTATCCTTTTTCGAAGAAATTCTTATATTTACTTAATCGCACGTGTTCTCCAACCGTATACCTAGGAATAGGATATTTCCCAGTCCAATGTCCATACAAAATAGTTCACACTTGATTCTCATTATTTTTATTCACGTCTGCGGGCTTCATTAAAATAGTACTATGCTTTGTATGATTATAATTATAAAAGAAGTCACTTAAGACGTCTATCCACGTGTAGGTTCCTTTAGAGTAAAAATATTTCCACATCCTTGTTTTTAAGGTTCGGTTGAATCTTTCTACGATAGCCGCTTTTCTTTCTGAGCGTGTGGAGAAATGAGTTATATTAGCTGCTTGTAATAATTCTTTCACCCCTACGTTGTAGAATTCTTTTCCTTCATCAAGTTGGACTTTATTAGGGTATTTTTGAAACTGGCCTTTAAATTCATTTAATATCTATTTTAACAGCTTCTTTCATGTTTTGCGTATCTTTCTTTTTTACGGGAATAGGAAAGCCAAATCGAGTTAGGATCTCGATCCCAGTTAGGATCCAATTATAAGACTTATTTTTATATCTAAGCTTACTCATATCCACGAGATCTAGTTGAAGTTGTTCTGCTAAGTCATTAACATACGTTTTTTGAGTTTTATGCCTTTAGTAATTTTTTTATATCTCGTGTAGGTGTCTTGCGTTTTTAGCCAAGCTCTTATTTGTTTTCTGCTGATAATTAGCCCATCTTCTAAGGCTTTTCTATCAAGAGATTTTACACCTTTATAACCAGAGTTAGGATCATAATAGAGGTTTCTAAGTTCTTCCTCGTTTTTGAACGAGCTTAACGTTCGCGACTTGTCTTTTTTCGATTCTTTTGAGCTCATTTATGTTATGGTTTCGTAACTAAGGTAAACTTCTATTAATATCGAACTTACATTTTCGTTGATGTTTGAGCTTACCCAAAAGGGTAGCTTGTTATAAGTTCCTTCTCCTAATTCCAAGGAGCTTTCTATGTCTTTTTAATGCTTGACGGTTCCAGATAAAGCTTGAGTAGTCTTGATAGGTAAGGTGGTAATAACATCACTTACTTTTCCGTTTGTGTTGAGATTTTTTGAACGTTCCACAGCATCACAATGTACAGTCAGGTACCTTAGCCCATGATTTATATCGGCTGGTGACTCCCTTTTTGTCCAAGTAGATTTATTTATTTTTTTACTTAAACTAAACCCGAGCAACTCCCCAAAATGCTGTAAGGATAGATTTTCCGTCTTGTGGAAAATATTAATGTGGTTATCTTGTGTCATGGAAAAACGGATACTGTCAGTAGCAAGTTTTTTCTTAACGTTATCAAAGGTATAGTAACCTGCGTCTAGATCGATATTTTTATTCCCTACCTTGAGCTTCTTATACTTGCTCTTAACATTGGAGAACTCCCGAAAAACCGAGACGCTTCTCACAAACAGCCGGTTAGTTCGATATTTCTATCTAAGAGAATTTCTCTAAAAGCTTTATTGTTTTTATTTTCTATAAACACGGTGAGTTTGTTCATTTATTATAAAGAAAAAAACGTCTAAATAAATAGAAATACAAACCGATCGCTTATTTCCTCAACTCGATCCCATGTTTAAAAAATATTATGGTAAAGATTTCGATAAGGCTAAGAAACTTATAAAAACTTGGTCTAGATCCGAGGGTAAAAAAAGATTCTTAAGAAAATATCCAAATGCTGATCTCTCACGCTTTTCTTTTGGAGGTCGCGTGAATAAAAAGCTTGATTTAGTAGATCAAGTTTATTATAAAGCCTCTCCTTATGTTAGCTATGAGATAGGAATTTGGGATTTAAACATAATAAAGAATGGCAAAAAGCTTTAGATACGAGAGAAAATCTCTATTGGACTCCACAAATTTGGAATCACTTTGGAACCTTAAAAGGACTAGCCCTAGAAGATAAAAACCTAGATTTAGATTTCCTCAAGTTTAAGATTTAAGTGAACGAAGAGGACTATTTCACGAGTAAGTTCTTAGACTTAGAAATAAACTATGAGAGCATAGAGGATGACATAGACATAAGAAAAACCACTTTTCACTACGTGGGTGATTCTTATTTCGCGAGCCTACTTGCTGCTTATGTGATAAGTTGACTAGGAGGAATGAGCGTGGAACATTTTTCTAGAAAACAAGCTAACTTTATTTCTTCCTTAGCAAGATATTATTTTTATTATAACATGAAACCATTTTTACGTCATCCCAAAGAACTAGAACCCTACCTAAAAAGCGATATCATAGAAAAGATCCAAGAAAAGATTCCCGTAAGACCGAGTTTTAAGAAGAACTTTTTTAAGGATAACCTTGAGCTAGCTACTTATATTACAGACTTTGATCTTTTAAATCAAGACATGTTTAAGCACCCCGAAAACTATACGGGAAAGAATAAATACTTGTATTATAATCTTGAAACCGTTTACAAAGAGGGTTTTAGAATCGTAAATAAGACCGAGTCGGATTGGAAACTATTCATCAAGAAAAATTCAGATGGCTTAACAGAACTCGAGCAGAAGCTTTTCCAACAAGCGGTTGAGTCTTAGATTTATAGCGTCGTTGGCACACAAGCTAACACGAGATGGGTCATCGTGAATCAAGGCGCAAGAAGCTCACAAACTCAAGACGTGTTTCATAAGTTAGTTCGAGATACTATAGCTCAAGATGACCCTACCGTAAACATTTTCAACAAGAAAACGGCTATCAAGAACGCGAACGTCGTCCTAGATATGGTCATAGCTCCACAAATTATCTTGGTTCTCTCTAGTATGATTACCTTAGAACTGCCTAAAATTTCCTCAGGCTCTTTGGTCGAAAAAACCCCTGAAAGGGCAAACACGCCTGACAGCTTAATCCCTAAACCCGTAAGCCCGAAGGGCTTGTTCGCCGAGAAAGTCGGCTTAAAACACCCTGAGTCTCTACTCGAAGTATTAGATGTAGAAAATAAAAAAGTTCCTAACAAAGAAGAGGGTTATGAGGGTCATGAGATCATATATACGGGATCCATCATGTTAATAGCTGGAATAATGATAGCAAAATATTTGTTATAATAAATGGAGACAAAAAGTGGGAGCAAAGCTCCATTGTATTTTGGTTATGAACCTGCTCAAAACAAATTAAAAAAAGACAACGAGCGCGTTACGACCTTGAGCAAAACGAATCAAGCCAGGATTACGAACCTGAAAGCAGCACAAGACACACATGGAGGCATGTTAACAACGCATAGTAGAAACATCAGAAATAACCGTAGCAAAATAACTACTTTAGAAGCAACTTCGAGTAGTTATAAGTCTATCTTAAATAACAATATCACAAAAATTGACACGAATAAAACTAATATTACTAAAAATGAGTCTCAAATATTAGTTCATAAAATAGATATGGAAAGTAATAAGAAGAAAATCGCAGACAACAATACGCTCTCGGTATCTACTCATCAACTAAGCATAGCCAACTTAAAGAGCATACAGTCTTTAAAAACTAAGAAGTCTTTTCTATACGAGTTTTATTATAAAAATCCTACGTCCATGTGGAAAGACCCCGTGAATCCAAGTAGTGGTTTTCCAAATAGCATTATTTCCTTACCAGGGTTTATCAACGATGACACGGAAATAATCTTAGTTAAGCACACGTTTGACACAGACGCTGCGCTTCCGAGCTTCAAACTAAAGTATACTTTGAGTGTCTTGCTAAACGATAACACCACAAAAGGCTACGACATAAGAGAGTATACTATTCAAAACGTGATACTTTTTTCTAATAATTATGTGATTCCGCTAGAGCAAGTTTTTATGCTTAAAGACCCCCACCCACAAACGCACGAGATAAAAATGTTATCCATCATGATTCAAAAAACGACTCCAATTGGTATACCCAACGAGTCATGTCTCACGATAATGATAAACACGAGCACCTAAGCGCTACATTGCCTTTTACTTAAAAATATGACTTTTTTACATAAGCACTACGTGCGACTACATTGCTTTCTACTTGGTTGATTTTTGAACAAGTTTTGAGTAAAAATTTTTTACTTGAAAACACGACTTTTTTACTTAAAATCTACTTAAATTAATGAGAGAAGAAAATAAGCAAGTTTTAAGTAAAACCGATGAGGAAAATCAAGTTATTACTACGCAAAAGAAAATTGAAAACGCAAAGGATCCTCGAAAAATAGAAGCTGGAAAGCGACTTGCGGCGATTTCTAAGGAAGCAAAGGAAAAAAAGAAGAAAATATTAGTAGAAAACCACTCTCAAGACCTAGGGCAATCCTGGAGTAATAGCTACGTTGCCTTCCTAATCACTATTTCCTCTCGACTGCTTATTACTTATCTCATAAACGAGTAGCGATGGAGTCTAATGAGAAACAAGTACTTAAAGAAGAAAGCAACCTCGACTTAGATGTACGTAAAACGGCCACGCTCCTTAGTTTTGATTAAACGCGACGCGAAGCCCCACATAGTGCTTAGATCACACTTTCTTATTTTTTTCTTATATATAAATAAATGAACGAGCAAACTAGGAAAAACTATATCAATCAAATTTATGAAGCTGGGGTCTTGACTTTATCTGCTGTTGTAGTCTCGATGGTAAAAAAGAAAATCTTCTCAGAAACTTTAGGCACACCACAAAACGTCAACGGAACTTTAAAACTCGCTGGAGCCGTGATGTTAGGATCGGTCTTGGTAAAATACCTCGAAGACAAGAAAATTATCCCAGAAAAAATTGAAAAATAAATGGCTTCTATGGTAGCAGAAGGAATTTTTAACGCATTTGCTTTTGCGGGTGCTGGATATTTATTTTTCAAACTTAATCATCACGGCTATGAAGCAGAAATGAATCGTAATAACATGGCCATGGACAAAACTCACCGCAGACAAACAAGTATGGTATGAAAAAGAAGTAGCAAAAAAAAATAAAGAATCTCGTTTACGCGCAGAACTCTTTGATGCTAATAAAGACATGAGTATAACACATAAGAACCTGGAACAACTTAAAAAAATGTTAGATTCCACACGTTTAGAATGGACTCCAGAACCCAGGCTTGAAGATTATTACAAGCCTAGTAAAGAAATACAAGAATACCAACACGTCGTGATGGGTGTGTTAGGCATTGTTGGAGGATGGGCACTTGGAAAAATAATCTAATAGCTTACTTCTAAAATGTTTATCTTAGGCCAAAGGCCACGAAGTGCCCAGAGATAAACATTTTTCTCTAAATTTTATCCTTCTTACCGTATGCCGAGATCTTCATCTTGCTCAAACCTGTAGTGTCCATAGGCTAAAGTGTTGATCTTATCTTCTAATATTATTCTATTATCATCATTTGAACTTAAGGCTATTTTCTTCACGGTCTCAGAAGAAAGCTCGTGTTTTCTATTTCTTATCATGTTTATTTCCTTAATCACAGGAGGATTATCACTTAGACATTTTCTATAATGTTCTAATCTTAAGGACTTCTCGATGACATATTTCTTTAGCCCCTTACATTTTCTTATTTCCTTGTAGTCTTCCTTCTCATAAGCATATAACTTCGCAGTTAGCCCTATAAATTCTATAATTTGAGTGCCTCCACACTCATCCTTAAACACACCTGGGACCTTCTTATTTAAACCTTTTTGTATTTAAGGATTATTGGTTATTATCTCAGAAGTATCGAGATAGCGACTTAGGTCTGGAGAGATATACTTGTAAAAGTCCTCGGTTTCTATCTCGTAGAGAAGAGAGTCCGTGTCCGTAAAACACAGTCTAGCGCATGTTCCATATTTCTTCTTTATGTAGTCATAATGGAAGTTATACATAAGAGATTTAGAAATATCCAAGATACTCATTCCCACGTAAATGGGCTTATCTAAAACTAGCCTTGTCTCATACTTATGTATGGCCGAAAGGTTCTCATCAAATATTGTAAAAGATTTAAAGCTAGGTTTCTTAACTAGTTTCTCAATCCTTTTCTCGTTGTTTACTGATTCTATATCTACTCTATTTCGGATGTTTTCCATAGTCTTCTCAAACACGGAGTTGCTCATTAATTTAAAGAAGTCCTTCTCAAACTTGTTCTTTGCTGAGGTTCGAAGGTTTGTATTCTTTTCTATATAAGGTCCTAACCATGCGGATTCTTTGAAGCTAATACCTTTGTGAATCTTCCTTAAAATTAAGCCTCTTTCTAAGTATTGTTTTAAGATTTCATGATGAACCACATAGTTTTTCTTGTGATAAAAGTTTGGAACTAATTTTTCCGTAGAAATGTTTTCAGCTAGTTCAATTTTTATTCTCTCTGGGGCTAAGGGAAGATCATTATGTAGATCATGAAGTGACTTGGGCTAATCCAGATCTACTTTAAGGATACAACCTTTATTTTCCCCCAGGTTATTCCAATTTTTTACTTCTCTCCCATTCATCCACTTAAATCCATGAGTGGGTAACCTCTTCATCATTGCCCATCCATGGAGGTTATTAGCGTCAAGGTAAGGAATAAAGATACTGGGCTTTTCTGGGTCGTAGTCTTGAAGATACTTGTTATTAGCCTAGATGTGTTTTTTAGTAATCATGGAGACTCCTCCTCGGATTCCTTTTTCTATCATTAAATACATACCCTCTTTAGAGAGGAGTTCTAAATGAATCTTTGTCGTCTTTAGGGCTGCATCCCAGGCTAATCCTGGAGAGGTGTAATACCACAAAGGATCTAAGTCATAAATTTTCAAACACACTTCTCTAAATTCCTCGAACACATCTGCTAATAATATCACGTCTGTTCTTAGATAAAGGTCGTGATAATCCTTCAGGCTTTTCATGTTAAAGGTTTCCCAAACCTTCTTAGCATGGGAATAGTCTTCTTCTGAAATATGACTATCATTAAGTCTTGAATAAAATTCCTCCTTTGAAGGAAGACTTGTTTCTACTAAGCGCTCAAAACTATCCATGTAATCATAAGGGTAAACTCATATTCTAGAAAGCAATCCTACGTGATCTGGGTAGTGTCTCCTAAGACAAATCAATTTTTGTAATCCTTCCTGTGTTAGATTACTAACTAAACTAGCTAAACTCGATCCCATGAACTTAAAACTATCTATAAATCCTATAGACATATTGATGGACTTAGCTTTTTTATCATGATCCACCGTTATATATTTCATAAAACTTATATATTTTTCCTCATTTCTTGGGATGCAGGAAATATTCCCAGGAGTAGCACTTAAAGGTTTTATAAATAGATGATAATCGTATCCTTATAAGTTGTGGAACACAACTGGTATGAATCTTGACTTTTGTAATTTAAGATTGCAGCTGTTATGAGCTGCTCCTCTGTAGCGTCCGGTAAAGTGACAGTGATCCTTAACCCTGTCGTCTCTTAGAATTTTTCCACAAAAATAACAAAGTGAGGATTCATTAAATTCTTTGATGTTCTCATCAGTTAAAATAATTTTCCTTGGTGTCTTATAGAATCTGTTATATATTTCTCGAGCCTCCGCTTCTATCTGTCTTACGAACATTTCCTCCACAAAGACACCTAGGCTTAATGCGTAAGGCGGTTTTGCGTCGATGGTATGACTTACTAACTTGAGAGGAAAAATATTATCCTCAAAACATTTTACTAAGTAACAAAATCCGCTAGGGACGTGTTTCTGATATCGAGTCGTAGCGGTTCCTAGCTTCTCGCTCGTAGGTTTTAAGATACACTCAAAGTCTGCATAATTACAAAATTCTACCTTGTTTTTTCGGGCATGATTTGGAAAAGATATGAAACTATTAGGATCTGGGAGAACAGTTCTTACAGGTATATGTTCTCCACAATATTTCTTATGATCTAACAAGTATTCTTCTTTCTTAAAACATTGAAAACAATAATAACAAGGGTGCTTCTTATACTTATTCCTAGTTAAACTTGAACTCACCAACCTAGAAAAATTATTTACAACCGTGTAATGCGTATCATCTAATAGTAAAAGTAGCACGTGTGGATTCTCATGGATGTTACCAATAGGAAACAACTCGTGTTGATTCTTTTCTTTTTCATAACCAATTAAATTTATTTTTATGGAGTTATTCTTCTCAAACTTTTTAACATATTCGATTGGTGTTGGAAATCTGATGTCGCTCCAGTTAAAAGCTTGGTTTACTTTTATCTTAAAAGATCTAGTTATTATATTTCTATTCTTATCTCCAGGTTATGTAAAAAGTGCTACTCCAATCGCCCACTTAAAACATTGTTGATCAGGGGTTCCGTCTATGCTTAAGTAATTATTCTCAGGATTGATATGGGCTTTCTTAACAGCAAGCCATTTTGGGGTAGGAATATAAGAAGAACCTTTTAAAGGCTTATATTTTGCTACGTGAACATGTAGTTCTTTCACGTGCTTGAGTTCCCACCCCGAGCCTGCTTTTTGTTTGGCTATGAATGAGCTCACCATCTTACGTACCATTTTATCGAAAATTTTCTTGAAGTTGGATCGTTTTAAAATTCTGTGATATCCTGAACTAATATGATCCTCATCTTCGTCGACTATTTCATCCGTTTGGGGATCTCTTTTTATCATCTTACAAATTAAGACAAGCTCGACCTTATTATTAACAAGAGTTCTAAGATGATCTATGATAAGATCTTCATATTTTCTTAGCCAAGCTTCGGGATTTAGGTTTTTGTCATCCTTATCAGATATAAGCATATAAGACCTCAGCCTTCCTTTATGAGCTGTTTCCCATTCCTTAATTTTCGGTTTATTCCAAGGAAGCTCGGTTAAAGTTTTTGATACAAAATCATATATCTTTTTGCCCACACTTTTCGGAACAATACCTACTAACTTATCGTAGAAGTTATTTAACGCATTTTACGCCTTATCCATGTAACTTTTTGGTTTTCTTATCGTTTTTGTGAAAGTATCTCGAATAGGAGGTGGAGGAAGAGGAACGCTGAAATTCTTCTTAACAGACTTTATAGGAATCGCTTTAGACTCCATTGCGTCGCGCTTATTTTCTTTTAAAGCTCCCTGTAATGACTGATAAAGAGGAATATCTTGAGTGGTAGTTCTTGGTATAATAGTTTTCTTAAAAGGTTTTGGAATAGGCTTGGGGATAGGTTTTTGCTTAAGCCGACGAAGCACTTCGCGGTCCTTGACTGTTCGGCGAACGCCCAAAGAGCTTGGGATTATTGTAGGCTTTGCCGCTTCACGACTTAGCTTTGGAGGTGGACTGGTCCTTTGTTGAAGAAATCTTTGAGCTACAGTTTGCTTATTTAAGACTGTTCTAGGTTTAGGAGGTGGGATAGATTTTGTTCTAGGAGCTGGGATAGGTTTCTTAATTTTTGGACCAATTATTTTTTCTGTTGATGTAAGAGGAAGAGCATAATTTCTAGAACCCAAAGGACGTCCGGGTGTGTTCGTACTTCTTTGTGGTCGTCTAAACATATCTAGAGCATTCTGAGCTGACGTGTTAGGTCCTATTCTGTTAATTACGTTATCCATATCTCTATGACTAGCTGGAATAAATAGTGTTTGTTGCTTACCTGGTTTAAGTTCTTCATGCGTACATGGAGCTGGGAAAAAGTCTTCTTTAGAAGGAGTGGCCAATGGACAACCTGTGAGCGATTCTTTGGCTTTAATGAGCCGCGTAGCAGCGTACGACTTATTTCGTTCTAGTTTCTCGACCTCCCAAGCTATGGACTGTCTTGCGGACTGTCGGCGCTCGTCCTTCGGGTTTACTTTGTTTTTCACGGCGAATTTTGGAAACGTCCTTACTAGGTCTCTTTAGAGCAGCTTCCAAGTTAACCTTTCGTTGGGGCTTAGGACGTCTTGGCATATTTACATTTTTAGCAGGTGGATTACGGGTGGGTAATTTTGTTATATATTTTTGGTTTATGCTTGCATGCCTCAAGCGTGAAAAATCTAACTTTTTTGAGGGCTCAAGGAGGCTCTTTGTCCTTGAATTAGGGTGCTCTGCACCCGCGAAGCGCTTGGTCGGGTTACTTACGGTTACCTTCTTTTTATGCGTTTTTAACTGTGTAATTAACTCATCTAAGACCTCTCTTCTTTTGGATCTTTGTTTAGGAAATATTGCATACTTATCAACATGTGTATTAACATGCTCTTGGATATGGTCTACCATGGCTTCATCGTAATTTTCCTTGGATAGGTTTTTCTCTAAAGTATCTGAGTACTTTTGTATGTTCTTTTTTCCCCATCTTTCTATCTTTTTATCTAAACTTTTAAGTTCCTTCGTTACCTTCCTAGGTGTGCTATCTCGTGTGCTCATAAGATTCTCCATTCTTTTATTATAAGGATTATTTTTTGAATAATTTTTGTATTTAAAAAATTGATTTCTTAACGTCTTCTGAAGTAAGTGTTTTAGTAGTAGACTTATTATTTTCTAACACTTTGTTATTTGAGACTTTAGGCTTAAGCCCGAAGGGTGTTCGCCAAGGCCTCGCTATGCGTTTATTTCTACCTTGATTCTTATTTGTAATAGTATCTTCTAATACTTTGTTATTTGAGACTTTATGCTTTGCCGCTACGCGATTATTTCTACCTTGATTTTTATTTGTAATAGTATCTTCTACGGCTTCGCCGCTTTGCGTTACTTTGTTCTTCTCTTGGTGTTGGTTCATCTACTTATATACGCTGAATTGATGACGTCACAGAGCTAGAACGTGCCTGAGCTTGTTCGGGCACGTCCGTAATAATAATTTATACTTTAGTGCTATCTTGGAATATATTGACAGGCGTGACGTCATAGCTCATTAAATATGCATAATAGTAGGTTATACTAAATACAAAAATATCCAGGCTCGTAATAGAAAAATATACCAAATCGGGCCAGAAGTGAGCTTTGCACACTACTGCTGGAGTCAGGCAGTTCCAGATGAAACACTATTAGTTGGTTACAAATATTCGTCGTTTATCGTCCACCTTATTCACGAATCCATCGTGCTCCATCTAGAGTTTTCTTCGAGGAATTTTCCAATTTTGTTGAGAGCATCGTCATGTGTACTGAAGCTTTGCTAATCTCTGGCGACTTTAATCT
>JAODVQ020247804.1:0-13230 GCA_025400075.2 Phenganax stokvisi
TTTATTTGAAGAGCGTAACGCTAATAGTTATTTTGCTTTTCTCAATCAAACAGGTTGACGTTTTTTTGCACCACCCGGTACTTATCACATATAGACCCAAACCCCCGAGTGAAGGGTCTTTAAATGATATATTATCCCGAAAATTTAACCGCATACGCATTGGAAAAGAATGATAGCTCCGGCCATTTTTCAATGTTTTGAGTGAGTGCGTGTAGTCCTCGCAAGCGGTCGCGTGAGATAAATTCAATATCACTGTGTGACAATTTTAATATCACATCCCAAGCTCGGAAATAGGTGACTGAGGTGAGACACTGCAAAAAATCGACCTATCATGTGGTACAACATACAGCTTTATGATTGAACAATTTGAATTTAAGGTATAATACTTTACAATAGCCACTTCTATCATACACTGCGTATATCAGTCACTCTACACCTCAAAAAGTAGCCTGTTGCCAAAACTAAAAATCTTCCTGTTTGTCGAGGATGAATTAGTTCTGATTAAATAATTCTTAACTCGCTCTCGCACTTGTAACGTTACAATTTTCTCCAGAGACATTAAAAACAACTCTCCCCACATCATTTGGAATCTCACCCATAGAGAGGCTTCTACGCCTGCTTAATCGACTATCCTCCAGACTATCTCCCAAACTCTCTCCATTTTGCGACACTGAAAGCGTGGTACTATTTTCGACGCATCGGTTTGTTGGCGGCAATTATATCTCCAACCCTTTATTTCTCGCTTTCAGGCTGTACACTGATCTTAGCCATTCTGGTCATGTTTGACATATTCGAAAAGCCCACATAGCTTTGCGTTTCGTACTTTCTGGGGTAGATTCTGTAGCAATATCAAGCAAATTTTTCTCTTCACGTAACCTAAATCGGTCAAACGTGTTCATTTTTATGCTTCATAAATGAAATAATCAAAGCCACTCGATACTACCAAACTCACACCCGCCAAAAATTGACCAAAAATACTGAAAATAACTACACAGATCACATTTATACATAATTCTCCACACGTGCTCACTTTTTCCTGTTTTCAATTTTAACCCTGATAAAAAAAATAACTATCAGTTTTCAACATGGCCAAACATGCATTCACCTGAACATATTTTGATTCCTCCAACATTTTCAGTGATTGTGATAAAATTTCGTCCAGTCCATCGCACAAATAAGTTCGGCTTTGGCTTGTGCTTTCTCCACGATTGCTGTCTAGCATAAATTATATAAAAGCCCTCTCAAACTAAGCGTCAACTGCACATGAGCAGCAATTAACTCAACTTGCACCGATACTTTTTTCGGTACATAAAAATGGACCGAAAGATGACCTCACTCCTTTTTAATAACATCTCAGAGCTCGATTATTTATACTAATTCCGCAAATTCTGTAAGCTTACTAGTCACACTATATCTATCCAAATGTGGTCAAACTTTGCTTTCCTACTTGCTTTCCTACTATGATTCGCTAGCAAAATAATTTGCCGCGAAAAGTTGAAAACGAGCCAATCACGTTGCCACATTTCCTCTTCGTGCGAACAAATTCGCGTAGTGGAGAACGGGCTTTAATTGGCCCAGTTCCTGGTCCCATTAGTACGCTAGTACTTGTTAAATCCCAAGTTTATATGCTCACGTGTATGACTACATGTCCTTACATATGTTGTTGTGTTTACATCCTTTTTTTCTCCGCTGCGTTATTTAATTTCAATTGTAATGTAAATGTAAATTTTTCGATGGTTGCTTTTGTGCATAATACATAATTATTACAACGCAAGTCTGTCGACTGTAGCACATCCACATTTGTAAAAATTTGCCAACAACAGTCCAGAATTTACTTGACTTCAGTAGGAAATATTCGCTTCATTGACAAATAATTCGTTTGATATTAGTGCTCCAACAGCATCCTCGCGGCATATAAAGCTGTTGAAATGAACTTCTGATCGCGTGCTATTTTTTCTCACTCAGCCCTTAAAACTTCCACCATTTCTGTCGCCTTATAAATGTAATAGTCGATCTATAACTTGCGAGCACTTGGGCATGTTCATAACACGACAAAGCGTGAATATTGGCAAAACACCTATAGACTATTTGAATAAGACATCTCAGTTTGCCCGAGCGATATGCTGCAGTGCGTAGTTGAGAGCGCAGCTTCCGCCGCATTAGCTTTGGCATAATTCCGAGATGAAGTGCTTCAAACCTACCAGAAGCAATGACGCAGAACTAGATGGTATTGAAGTGGCTGATCGATGTGGCAGAAAATGTTTCACAAAATGAGCTTATAAGATTTTCGATGAATGGAAAAGTTTGCGCGACAAACTATTTATTTCATGTTTGAATTTTTGGTTTAGCTTTACTGTATATCCTTGTGTATAGTTGGGTGTATCTTAACTTGGAAAGCGCAGTAAAGTCAATGTATTAACAGACTTATTCTAGCCATTACCTATTTTCAATGAACATGGCTGCTTTTCAAAGACAAGTGTTGACGAAATTTAATGAGCCATTTTGAATTTTGTCGAGTGTTCTATGCGATTTAGAGACAGTGATTTTTAATAATGAGTTCTCTATCAGATTTACAGGCACTGATATTTGATTAATGAGTTGAATTATTAATGAGGTTTTCAAATAAATTTAACACCTTTTATCATGTCAAAGCGAATAGTAAGTTCACTGTATTTTTGACCTAAGACGGGATCATGAAAGGCTTTACATCCTTATAGCTGTCCCAATTGAAGCTTTCCTAAATATGTTGATCAGATCATTTCCTAGTCTCAATGTTTTGACCAGAACAATTCGGGAATTTCTTTGGCAAAAAGTTCCCGGCCTCCTGTTTTATTGACCATTTAAATAGCTCGAAAGGAATATATAAAATTTCTTCAGCACTGTATCGTAGCTCGTAGTCGTGATAACAGGGCAACAAACGCTCATATCTTTGGCCTTGATTTTCTCTTTAAATACAAGTTCGTTTGATAAGCAATATGATAAAATAGAAAGTTATTTATTACCTGTGTCTAAAACACTTCAACGTGTGTAAAAAATACTCGGCTAGCCCCACGTTTTTCGACAAACTTTTTGGCGTCTCTAACACTGGTAATAAACGCTTTACATATTATATTACATAAAACAGGTAGTTAGGAACGTTTTAGAGAAATATTGAAAAGTTTAGGGAATCGTTCAGAGGAACTCCTTAATTGAAGTTAAAAAATGAACTGGTCAACATTTTTCGGAACGCTTCGATTGGCACGACTATCACAATATAGTTATCTACGAAATTCCGGGCGATGTTTTCCGTTCTAGTCTAGCATTTTCGAACTTAATTCGTCCATATTTTTTTTGTCGTAGCTGAGTTTCCAAAATTTCATTAATTTTTTGTCTAATATTCCATAAATAAGAGGATTCATGGAGTGGGTGCAAGCTATTCTGATGGCAGTGGCAACCAGTTCGATCCAATGATACTTTATCAATACAAAAAAGCTTTCAGAAAAATGCAATATGTTCCACCCAAATATAGGCACATATCCCACAGTGTAGCAAATAACTACACCAAATGAAACAATAACATGTCGCAAATTTCGATAATATCTTACTATTTTGGAAGAGGAGAATGCATCGCGTCTTGCCGTATTTGAGCATATGTTTCTGATAAATTTGTTTCGTTTGACAAGCTGTCGAACAATTTGATAGTAAACTACACTCATGAATATTGTAGGGAAAAAATAGAAAACAACCAACGCCGCTGCGTGACGTAATAGAAAATAAGCATCCACGGAATCAAGTTTCATTAACCAGCTTGGCATAACCAAACCATAACCTGCAACCAACCCAATAATGTACAGAACAGCAGTAGTAATTTTCAATCTTTGTCGACTGATGGCAGGTTTCAAATGGTGTAAAACAGCGCGATGACGAAGAGCTGAAATAAATAACATCATAGTTATTCCTTCACCAACAAACACATAACTCGTACTTCTAGCAGCACATGTAATCGGAGATGAATGGAGATTGGACGTAGATTGGTGACTGGGTTGGAAAACGCCAACAGCGAGGAATCCGAGATCACAGATCGCAAGTTGTAGAACAAGAAAGTAGTAGTTACTCTTCAACAAACGTCTTTTCCTGAAAATGGAGATGATAACTAGACCATTACCAAGAATACCAAATAGAACAGTGCTGATATAATATAAAGGATATGCATCGAATAGCGCTGGAGTTTGCATTGGGCCTTTGAAAACAGTTGAATATGACTATTAATTCCTACTTAATTGCAGGAGCTTATTCCTACGTGATATCAAGAATTAAGAAGCAAACATGCACACACAATGTGAATTTAATACGCCTTCCCATTGTTTTGAACAGGTCATTATTCTTAATAATGATCATTTTACTTTCAGCAGCAGGTCATCATTAGACCTCAGTGAAGTAGAACTGGAGGTCATTATTTCTAGTAATGATCTGCTACGACAATAATGACGTGGTGTTTTAAATCTTGATCTTCACAAATACACTTTTTATAGTAAATTACAAAGATCCTCCTATTATGCTCTACCAAAGTCACTTTTATCTTGCACAACAAAAATCAGCCATTCTACACTTCAACTAGACACCTTTAAGGAGAGTGCAAAGCTTCTGAGTACCCGTTTACAAACTACCTGTTCGTATGGTCACCGCATCAAATTAAGCAGTTTCGAGGCGAGTGTAGCTCATGAGTTTATGGTAATGATGCAGAACTTGATAGCAACTAATCATAGAAAAAGTTTATCAAACAAGTATAGTCGTAAAGTGCCTAAGTTCGATGCTGTGACCATACGAATCCGGTACGGGTGGTTAGATGTACAGAATTTGGTATGGTCAATGTAGTGTACTATGCTGTAGAGGTGATTACGTATAGAACAAACATAGACTTACCCGCAGCTATATTGCATAAGTTATGCTCAATAGCCGGGATTTAACAGAGTTCGGCGTGTAAAATGCTGTAGAGATCTCAGGCCCTGTTTACACGGTACCACGCTCTATTCTGGATTGCGATGGCTTCATCGTGGTTTATATTTGTAAGTTCTCTACTTCCAAATAGTATAGTGTACAGGCATACTGGCGTGGCTGTTGACTGTTTTGCAGGATTTGCATCAAGCAGTATAGCGCGAAATTTTTACTTGTGAAAATTCGGGGGGGGGAGCATTGCTTACAAGAAAAATATATTTCAAAGTTGTTGCAAGCACGTGACACAAGTCTAACTATATAGCGATGCGTATCAATAAATTAGTCAAACTCCATGTATCGAATTGCTAATTTTTCATCATACTATAAATAACCTTTGAACCGACTGCTGAGATATGCAAATTTTTACACAGATACTAAATAACGTGCTGTGCAAACTTGGGTTGGGATAAAACGCGGATACGGATGGCACGGATACGGATACGGATGAGGGGATAAAACACGGTTGAGAGGATAAAACACGGATGAGGGGAATAAAATGTTCAAATTACAATTGAATACCTTGTTTCACACATCCTACATATGGAAATGGAAACAAGATGGAAACAAGATGGAAACAAGATGGTATTGTGCACGGGCCTTGAAAATACGTTCCTCTCTACCGCCTCTCCTTGCCTTTTCCTTCATGCAAAGACCTACAGCTCTATGTTTACTGAACGCGTTTTCTAAATTGTAACATAGCAAATTTCATTTAGTGCCCTAGGTAATAGGTATATTTGTTTTATTGCAGTGTATATACATAAACGCTGTCTCTTCTCTCTAAAAAATGTTTGGGACAAGAAGCGGTGTGACAAGCCAGGCCTTGTGATATGCGATTTTCTCCGTTTCTGTGCCCAACATGTTTACGGCAAAGCCTGTTCTCATGTTGTCATATTTCACTTACCCTTTGTTTTTGATCAGGTATGCGGTTGGTCTTTTTCCTGATGAACTGGATCAAAGGATGTCTTTTACCAACGTGAATTAGCTCAATATTCAAATTTCGCCGTGAATTTAAGAATTTAGCTGATTGGGAATTAACTTCGGAAATGGGAAGAACTTTATATGAAGAGCAATCTTCGCGCGTTTCAGCTATTAAGTACTATATAATATATTACAGCTTAAACTCTACTTGGCAGAAGCATAACGAGCGCGGTCCTAATATTATGAAACCTCGCTTTTGGATAAGGTTCCATTTCGCTCGCAACAAAGAAGTGTGTATTCAGTTATACGTTTTACCTACTTTATTTCTCGAATTCGTTATAACAAAGGATTAGCGTCTTTAACACAACATAAAATTATCTTATACTTAAACAGTTCAACTATCCAATTTATCTCTTTCTGTCTGCTTGAGCTCAACTCTTTTAATCTTCGGGTTCTTTGGGTTTCTCTGGTAAAGTTTCTGGGTTTTCTTTCTAAATCTTCTTCGTACAAGACAATTTATTTTGAACTGATTTGTTGATAGTTCAAGTACTGGAATGAAGCATGATCTTGCAATAAAGTTACGATTAGATCATGAGCTCCACACTCACATAATTACCCTAAGCAATGCGATTGGTAAATTGTATGCTGTCAAACCTTGTGGTACAGGCTACTCTCTAATGCAGGCAGGCACTTTGTTAGTTTCCACTTACTTGCTACGAGAAATACTTCGATCTTATGAATACCCTTTTGATATGGACATTCTTCTCTACGCCTTTGGCGCGCGTATTTCAGAGGCTTAATTGTATTGTAAGACAAGGACACACACGTTTATATTTAAAATATTATATTTTTTTAACAACAAGGCTTTAATATACTGATATGGAAATCTTTGAAACTTTACCAACATTGGAGGAACGAATGAAGAAGCACACTACGGCGATGGCCATCTTTGCTGGAACCTTCGTATTATCCTGCATAATAGCAGCGAAGGTTTTGAAGCGATGACTTGAATTTTAATTTTTTTACCCAACTTTTGTCGCAACTCTCTTAATCTAAGGCCATAACTGACGAAAATTCACCAATAATACGTTATATATTCATTTTAAGACAACTTCGATCGCCAGCATTCTGCTAACTGCGGATTCCATCTCTGCAGTGACTTCGAGGCATCCCAAGGCAAATTCCATCTCTATGGGCCAAGGAGATGGAATCTGGCTTGGGACCTTGGGCAAAGGCCAACGATAGCCGGATGAAAACACATTGGTATCCTCAGTGGCCACTCTACAGCTTGCGCCCATCTCCATATAGGCAGTAGAAGTACCACATTGTTCCATAGTCAAGTTGGGCTGGCTCAATTTGCTCTCTGTTTCGATTTTCTCCAAAACTCTAGGCTAACCGTCATAGCAGTCTTTCTATCTTTCCCTCCAAACAAGATGAATTCGTCGGGGAAGTTCTCTGAATCTGAGAATCTTAGAATCTGAGGGAGATTTTGGTGAAGTCACAAAAATCTTCCTCAGATTCTAAACAGAACCGTGTGATGCCTTCGAAATTTGAAGAATGTTCTGTTTTTGATATCTCCAAGGGAAAATCCGATGCTTTGTCACCCAATGCTAAAGTTGTCTTCTGGGATGGGATGGCTGGCAAGTCGTCGACTGGCTCTTCAGTAGCTCGGATGGTTTCATCAGAAACATTTACAACGCTTGCTCTCCAAAAAGGTTACGAGAGAATCTGAGTGATATCTGGATTGTAGAAAGAAATATAATCGCATATTGTGATCAATAAAATCACGAGTCCTAAAACTACAACGCCAAAAGATTCTACTAGTCGAATTCCTTACCAAAGACTTGTCCGTAGAAAAGAGCTGAAATTTCGAGAAACTAACCAAAAAGTTCGTCCATACCATAAAGCGAAACTATTAATAAGGGCAATCGACAGTTCGTGGGTTGGGGCTAGCTCGTTGATGTAACTAACATTTTCTGTGAAAATGAAAAAGATATAATGTATTAGATAGTTTAGGTATAAAGTGGAACTTTTCCAAGTTTAATGTACGCTTAGAGAAGTGCTCGGTTTGACTGTGATGAAATTGCGATTCAAAGTTTGGTACCTGTAACAAAAGCTTGTAGTTCAAATCCCTCCACTTCCTGAAGCCTATGTCTCACAGCTTCAGCTGAAAAGTTAATAAAAAAATGCAACGTTTGAAAATTGAAATTAGAAAAACGAAGTTGGTAAAAGAAAAATTAACTCATGTACAGTTACGCCGGCAGGAATTGTTATAGCAATGAAGTAAACAATGTTTTGTTTTCAAAGGAAAAGTATTCCTTTTTTACAAAAAAAACCATTAGCGAAAACAAGTACAAGATGATTATGATACAGCAAAAAAGTTTGGAAAAAAAGAACTTTTTCCTTACAATATTGTCTGAGACTTTCGCGCCGAACAGTGAGGCTGCAGCTCCCTACTTTTGCTTCACTCGTTCTTACAGTGGTTAAAAAAGAACTACTTTCAAATAATCAACCTTATAAGGTTGAATATTTGAGTATAGTTCTTCTTTAACCACTCTTCAGCACGACACCATGCAAGTCTTGCCACTTGTTATTCCTCTAGAAAGAGGACATTGTCCTTCACCAACTTCGTCGTCTGCAATGTTTATGATTGCGAACAAACGCACGGCAGACACCTCCGAGTTATCATCGACATCTGTCCACAACAATAGTATTGTGAAAAACAATTCTAAAAATAGTTTTTAAATCATATTTGCTAAAAGCGCTTTTTCGAAATCATTTCGAAACAAAAATTAGTCAAAAGTGATAATTACGAACTAGTAACGTCAACTAATTATTGGGTCATGTAATTAGCTAATTGCATGATTGGTCCCGCATGGGATTATAGTTTCCCGGGCCGCCCAATCATACTATGAACATTTGTAGATAACTATATAATTCCTGTTTTCTAATATTCAGATATCATGCAAAACTTTTAATCGAAACAACCTATATTCCACATTTCATAAAAATATTGGGAGCACTTTGCTAAGCACATAGTTCTGTAGTGTGCACCGGGCTTTATCAAAATGTCATTCGTGGCTGTTCGCGTAAACAGAAAACCCTAGTGTGGTGCACTATTGCATAAGTTTTTAGTCACTCGTATTTTTTCCTACGCGTCACGAAGGACTGAAAACTTACAAAAGTGCACCGCACACTAGGGTTTTCTGCTTACGCCAACAGCCACGATTTACACTTTGCTAAGCACTTAGCTCTAGTGTGCGCTGGGCTTTAAGTTCTAATATGCTGTCTGCTTTTGTGTTTTTAACATTTAAAAAATCAGATTCTTGTAGTTTTGCATCGCGAAAACAACAAATGAATATTTGTTTCAGAGTAAACCACGTTGACGGCCCGATAGCTTTGCAAAATAAACATACGTGGTGTACCCTCAAACTAAAATTCATAAAAAAATCAGTCAAAAATAGTATTATTCATATGTATATTCAGACGACTGCAAAGATAGCCAGATAACAACACATTTGTGTCCTCACTGGCCATGCTGCAGAGCGCACCCATCTCAATACAGGCACTAGAAGTACCACATTCTTCCATGCATGGTCAAGTTTAGCTGGCTCTATTAATATTTACTTCCTGGATCGATCTTCTGTCAATCTTCTAGGTTAACCGTCGTAGCAATGTTTCCATCTTTCCCTCCAAACAAAATAATTTAGTCAGGGAAGTTCTCTTCACCAAATCTTCCTCAAGTTCCAAACAACCCAGTGTGATGTCTTTGAAACTGGAAGAATATTCTGTTTTTGAAGTGTCCACGGGCGAAGTCGATGCTTTGTCACCCGATGCTAAAGTTGTCTTCTGGGATGGGACGATTGGCAAGTCGTCGACTGGATGTTCAGTAGCTGGGATGGTTTGATCGGAAAAATTTACTACACCTGCTCTCCAAACAGGCTTCGAGAGAATCTGAGAGTTGCCTGGCCTGTAGAAGCACATATTATGGAAGATTGTGAACAATTAAATCACGAGTCGTAAAACTATAACACAAAAAGAATCTACCCGTGAACTTGTCCGTAGGAAAAAGCTGAAATTTCGAGAATCTTACCAAAAAGTTCGTCCGCAGCATAACGCGAAGCTATAAACGTGGGCAATCAGCAGTTCATGGATTGGGGCTAGCTCGTTGATAAACTAAAACTTTCTGTAAAAATGAAGAAGATATAATATATTAGATAGATTAGGTATGAAGTGGAACTTGTCAGAGTTAAATGTATGTTAGAGAAATGTTCGGTTTGACTTTGATGAAATAGCGATTTAAAGTTTTGAACCTATGACAAGAGCTTGTAGTTCAGATTCCTCCACTTTCTGAAGCCCATGGTTTATAGTTTTAGCCTAAAGGTTAATGAAAAAGGGCACTGTTTGAAATTGAAAAAAAGAAGTTGGTCGGAAAAATTAGCTCATGTGCAGTCATGCACGCGGGAATCATCATAGCAATGAAGTAAAGAATGTTTTGTTTTGGAAGGAAAAGCTTTGTTTCTTTTACAAAAAAACAACAATAGCGAAAACATATAAGCTGATTATGAAACAGCAAAAAAAGTTAGTAAAAAAGCACTTTTTCTCTACAATGTTGTCTAAAGCTTTTTCCCTGAGTAGTGAGGCTGAGATTCACCGTGTGTGATTCACTGGTGCTTGTGAGGCTGAATAGTTCAGTACCGTTCTTCTTTAAACACTCTTGAGCGGTTTCTTTGTAAGAGGCAAAAGGCCAAGACTTGCCCCTTGTTATTCGTCTAGAAAGAAGACATTAGACAGATTTAGATCGACGATGTCGACGTGAAGATGACTGTGAAATTAACACACGAGGTCTGGGTCGAGGACACCGTCGTGTTGTTAACAAAAAAACAGATCGAGATAAAAAAAAAAGTAGGACGTCAAGACGGAGCAAAGACACCTTTTGTTTCGACTATGCATTTTTCTTATTGACTAACATGAAAGAATCAAATCTTACTCTTTTAGCCATATCATGCTTGACCTATTGTGATAAATACGGATAAAATCGATTAGCACAATAATTTTCCAAGTTCTATATAATGATAATAATAATAAATTAATTTTATATTGCGCAAGTTCTATGCAAATATGTTCACATGCGCACAACAGCTGATATCTATAGAATAGCTACATGCGATATAGAGCTAATCGAGCTATCTATTATAAGCTTTATTAAATAAGTGTATTTTCAAATATTTTTTAAAACTGTCAATCGAAGTAACTTGAGGGATATATAAAGGTAGAGAGTTCCAAAGCTTGGGAAAAGCTGCAAAAGCGAAAGAGCGATCGCCTAGCGTGGTCGGACTCTTCACTCCCGAGGGTGGTTGAAGTAGGATTTCATCATTTGACCTGACATCACAATGCGATGGTGGCTTCCTGGCAATATGATCAATTGCATAGTCCGGCGCGAGTCCAATTAAGTTTCTGATAACCATTAATAACAATTTAGAATCTATCCTGAATTTGACAGGTAACCAGTGTGGTTCATAAAGAGTGGGAGTGATACAGTGACTTGCCAAAAGTTTACATACACTGATCATTTTTGGGAGGAAATTACATCTTTTCGTAAAATTACAGTTAAGGCTCATTTTTAAAAAATATTTGCATATTCCACATTATTTATGTCAACATTATTGACACAAATACCATTTGCATAGAGAGCTCCTGTACAGTGGAAGAGCCCACTGGTTGAATTCAAGCCAAAAAAGAACAAAGATGGTCATGAAAGCAAATAACTTTTTATCAAATAATAAAAAATATCTAGCACTGATACATTTTGTGTTTATGTGTTGTACATGCAATCAAAAAGTATAGTGTATGTTTCCTATTTCAATGTTGAACAAGTTTTGTGAAAAAAGTTAGTGGAATGTCGCATAATATTGAACTTTTTAGGCTTGTATTTAAACTTTTGGCCAGTCACTGTATGATCAAACCGTGAGGTATTACAAATAAGTCTTGCGGCAAAATTTTGAACTCGCCGAAGCTTGTTCATGTAAATTGTTGGTAAGCCATAGAGTACACTATTACAGTAGGGCAACCGACTTATCCCCAGCGAGTTAACTAATGCTTTGGTTGTGCTACGCGTAAGGAATTTTCTGATCCGTCTAATGTTTAATAGATGGAAAAATGGACCCTTGGAACACTTGCTTATATTAGTCTCGCATTTCATCTGCGAGTCAAATCATGTCCCAAATTCTTAGCGTTATTTCTGGAATTAATGGAAGTACCACCAGTTCTCAAAGAACTAAGATTAACCTTCTCAAGCTGTTGCCTTGCACCAATAATTAAGAGCTCCGTGTTATCATCATTAACTTAAAGTTTATCACTTAACATCCAATCCATAATATCATCATGCAGTTTTCCAATGCAGCTACAGCTGCAGTTTGATCGGAATTCGAATTAGGTATGAATGAGACATGGCACTGCGTATCATCCGCGAATGTATGGACTTCAGGTAAACGTTTTTCAACAATTGTGAACAGTTTGCTGACATAAAGCACAAACAACAAAGAACTAAGACATGATCCTTGAGGAACTCCAGATATTACATTAAAATTTCTGGACCTTTCACCATTAACCGAGATAAATTGAGCACGTTTAGTAAGATAAGACGTGAACTTCTCAAGGACGTGTCCCTTAATTCCAAATTCTAAGTTTAATCTTCGCAGCAATATTTGATGGTCAACAGTATCAAAAGCAGCACTTAGATTGAGCATTACCAGTAAGGTGAGATGTTGACGATTAATATTCAGCACAATATCGTTTATTGCAGGCAGTAAAGCTGTTTCTGTGCTATGAAATACGCGATACGCTGATTGAGCTGAACGGCTGAAGGGTACAGTCTATGCACGTTTGAAAAGGTATTAGTTTGATTATAGACTGCACGTTCCACTAATTTTGATGCAAACGAAAAATTGCTAATAGGTCGCAGGTTTTCAAACATCGTTTCAAACTTTGATTTCTTAAGTTGTGGTCGAACATCAGCCAACTTCTAGTCGTCAGAAAAGAGACCAGAACACAATAATAAATTTAGCATTCTTGTAAGCACTGGCAGAATATACACCGTACGACCAGTTCCGCAGTGGGCATTGGATCCACCGAGCTAGTCTTGCTGTTTGATTTAGTTATCAGATCTTTTATATCTTCCTCGTTAAAGTGATAAAATGATTCCAGGCCAATATTCAGTTCAGCAGTCTTTGCAATGGATTGATTTTGCACGTCAGTTAGATTCGCGGAGTCCAGTCCAGCTCAGTCCAGCTCATTTTCTGAGCAAAAATTCGCCAAACATCATTAGCGAATATGTTA
>JAODVQ020247912.1:0-13229 GCA_025400075.2 Phenganax stokvisi
ATTTATAATGTATTTGAGCTCGTTTTGAGTAGAAATGACCGACTGACTTCTACTTTACCTCACATCGCCGACATAATGAGTCGACCAAGCAAGACGCACTCTTGATCTGAAAAAAAAGCACGATAAAATATCTGTGACTAATGAAAAACAAAATGATTTCGCGAACAGATAAAAAATTTGCTCATAACATCGCCGATGAATCGCGATATACGAACACTAGGGGATGGTTTTAGGAAACCCGTTTAGCTTAAACGGTGGATAAGTCCGATCATAGAAACACTCCCATGCAACGACTAAATCTTTCAAATCAAATCCTATGTGCTAAAACAAAGTTAGATACATAATTATTGAGTTCAGTTGATAAACTTTTAGTTTGTTGTCCAAGGAATGCATAAATGTGATTTATATTTTGAGCTTGTCCACCATTTAAGCCAACTGCGCTTGGTACAACCAGTGCTACGTTTTACAAACAATGCAGACCTTCCCATCACATGAACAAGATTCGTCGACTCCATAATATTATTTGCTGTTTCAAAAGCTGCGTTTCCTATTTAAAAAAATTTTACATTTAAATTTCAACTCAAAACCTTCTGAAAGCCTCACTCGACGAATTGACTGCAATTTCGCTCATCAGAGACTGAATTCGAAGGCCCGTTTATATAAGCGATTTTTGCTGCGATTTTTCTCCCGTTTTGAACAATGCGATAGAGTGGACAACTGATGACCATACTTGATCAGAAAATGTTGTCCTTGTAAAGCCTTGTATACTCGTCTGTGAACTTGCTCAATCACAAACGGTAAATGGCGATATATTGCAGCAAAAATCGCAAGCGTAAAAGGGCATCAACACTGTTTGTAGAAGATAGAGAGGTTGAGATACTGCTATTTCGCATGATGGCTACGGGTAGCGTTACAATATCTGGCAGACTTCTTTGCGTTTATTTCTACATTTTCTTCGGATTTGTCGCAGACTAGAGTGTTGTGCAAACGAATGTAGGAGTTAATTTTAGATAGACGCACACATATTGCAGAAAATCAACACGAAAAATCAAGCTAGCTGTACACGTTACAAGAAATCCTGAAATCTTAACCTCTTCAAAAGTACAGTCGAACCTGTTAATAACAACCACCCTCGGGACTTTGAAAAGAGGCAACTTAATACAGGGCCGTTATATACAGGTTTGACTGTAGGTGGATCATACAACCTATAAATTGCGTATTCAATTATATTGAGATTGTTAATATTTTGTCCAACCTCCTCCTAGGATCAACACTGATTGTCCTTCATACTCGTCTCGATTCAATGACATTGTTCCATAACTCTAATGAGAACGACATTTGGTAAAGCGAGGGAAAGACAAAATAACAACAAATAAAAAATGAAGTAGAAGGAAAATAAGAAAAAAATTACTAATGTGAAATATGATGATATGACATAACAGCTGATCCCCAATCGACAAGAAAATGTTTATGACCGGCTCAGAGGCTATATTTGACTATTGAAAATCAGTTGTTGCCTCTACAAGTAAACTGAGGAAATGTTTCTGATCGATGAGATTATTATTTCAACGGCAAACAGCCATGACTGGCGATTGCACGATTGGGGAATTTAAATTCGTTATTTCGAGCCCTGTAATGATCGATACCGTTGTGTGTTCGACGCCCTTGATATCTGGAACGTTTTCAATAGGAATACCAGTACTAAAAAAAGGAAAAGTATATATAGGCACTTTAAATCGATGAAGATTTTAAATAAGATGTATTGCAATTCTTCTTTCAATGATTCAAATCCCTGATCTTGATATACTAAAGCTTTAAATCAATGAAGATGAACCTTTTTTTGTACGAAATTACATTACAATTCTTCCTTAAATGTTGAAAGTTAGAAATACAATATATGTGGAATCTCTGACCTTGATATGCTAACATTGTATAAATCAATGAAGGTGAAATTTTTGTTTTAGAAACAGGGTTCCCACCATTTATTGAATATAAATATCAACGACTTTTCCAGGACTTTCAAGAACCTTTTTCAGCAAATTTAAGAGTTTAAAAACTGGCAAAATCTTTGAAAATCACCTAAGTTTTGACAATACTTGATATTACCACCAAATAACATGAAGTTTTACGAATTACTTTGGCGTAATCACCGAATACCCGAATCACAAGACAAGTTTTGGTCTATCATCACAGAGCAATGATACTTAAATTTTATCGAAACTGAGCATCCTTCAAGTAATGCCATGCCCGAATGAGAGAAAATTCGAGGACTTTCAAGGACCTTACCAATTTTCAAGGACTTTCCAGACCTGGAATTTTTTTTTTCAAATTCAAGGACTTTCCACGATATTTAAGGACCGTGGGAAAGCCTGAAGAAAATGCATTGCAGTAGAGCCCCGATACGTCGAACTCGCTTATCTCGAACTGCCCGCTATATCTCAAAACTTTCTTCTTTCCCTTGAGAGTTCGAGATAACGGGGTTCTACTGAACAATCTTTCTTTAAATGTTAACAGTCAAGTACTAAATATGTTAAATCTCTTTTTACCTAACGATTAAGTCATTACAAGTGTACATATTATCATTTTGGTCTTGAAGTACAAATGAGTTGTTTCCTTGATGTTTTGAAACACTTGTAATAGAAGTATTATAGGAGACCTTGAGATGAAACTTTGTCGCAAAATCATTGAAATACTGAACCTTTATAGGGAGAAAAGAAAGCATTACAGTTAACACCTCAGAGTTTGTTAAAAAACTCGACAGGCGCCTCGTTTTTTAACCCACTTTTCGGTGTTTTACACACTACACGAAAAGTCGTAATTATAATATTATCAAGAACATTATTTCATTAAGAAATGTTATAATTATAATATATTAGTCATAATTATAAATATTTAACTAAGAAAAGTCATAATTGCACTTGAAAAGTCATAATTATAATATTACTAAGAATATTATTTAATTAAGAATATTAGTTACGGGCACGACAGAAATTTAATATATACTTACAAGTACGTCAGCTTTGGGGTAAAGACTTTTACTATATTTAGTCATACGAAGTGACTCATCGTCACTTAACAAAGAGTTCCAGTCGTGTCTCCAGTTGAATTCTTTGTTCGTTTTACCTAAATGAATTATACCAGTAAGACATTGTTCTTCATCTGCAGCAACAAAACAGCATGTAAACAGCAACAGCGAACACGCAAACACCACCAAAAATCACGTGAAAAACAACAGCAAGCAACGTAAACAAACATTGAAATAATGTTGCCTTCTGGTTAAAAGAGATTTAGCAATTGCTCTAAAAGTGCTTTTCGAAATTTGGTACATTGGAAAACAAAATGGCGGACAAAAAACAACTGTTAATAAGCCCATGCAACTAATCACGACAATTTTCCTTTTGATGTCAAACCGACATCTAACCCAACTCTCACCCATTCACTGCCGTGATTAGTAACATGGGCATGTATCCAAACAACTTATCAACAGATAATATGAGTCAACAACAAAAACAGCAACAAAAACAAAAACACTGTCACTATTGAGAGACAACTTTGCGAAAAATCATACCAGTATGTCTCTTGTTTATAGAAATCAATGTCCTGTGACGGGGATAAGACTTGTAGAAAGAACCTAAAAGAAAACCAAGTAAGATTATGACGTGTGTTGTTTGTGAGATTTTTTGTTTCTAACGTGGGAGGCAAAGAATTTTCCACTCAGCTTGCTTTGCAGTCATACAGTGACCTGTTCAGCAATTTGCCTTCAGGATAAAAAAAAACTCGAAAAAGTTGGCAAACGTTCACGAAAACAATTTCTAACCCGTAGCTTGTAAAACGGCCTTAATTCTAAAATTGGTTCAAACAGTAAGCCAAAATTTAGCCATTTTCGGCGAACTATTCAACCAACTGTGAGCCTTTGAACAAAAATAATTCTATTTAAGATGAAAGCACACAGTGCTTTATCAAACCCATGATATGCAATTTCATGCCTTAATGATTTCTTTCCAACGAGAAAAGCGCGGTGTGTGCATTGTTTCGCTACCTGTTGCGCTCAGTCTTTTTATATAGTAAGCCTTTGGGTGTGTTTGGGACCCCATCTTCAAAACTAAAATTAGACAAGATCCATGTCCAAATTTGGTCAATATTTGTTCAAAACAAGGGAATGATATTCGCTTCTGATCAAAAGAGAACTTTCAGTTGCTCTAAATGTGTTAATTCGATATTCAGTAAATTGGAAAATTTAAACAAAATGGCGCACAAAATTTCGAGTCATTAAGGCTACCTGCACATGGGCGCCGTTTTCAAGCGTTTCCAAAAATGCTTGTGTCTCGTTTATCGTTTTAACGCTTAGTTAACACTTTTCAAGGGAAACTATTGCAATATATCAAATTAGCTGCAGCCTCCGTCGTAAATTGTTAGTTTTTGCATCCGTTCTCGCGTGAAAACACAGATGAAAACTCTCAAAAACGTTAGCGTGTGCAGAGAGCCTAAAATTAATCCTAGATTTTAAACGTTTTTAAGTCAAGTGCGATGCACGAACCCGCAAGTAAACCCCATTATGAAAATCTAAGCTTTAAAAACTGAAAGTCATAGCCATTTAAAACACGAAAAAGGTATGTATAACTATACGCAAATGTAAGAATTATCTCTAGCGCGAATGCAAATCAACTGTTTTCAATTAGATTATTTATTGCCAATTACCATCAATTATATTATTAAACACTTCAAAAAAGTTCAATAAGACGGAAACTAAATTAAAACTAGTTATTCTGGAAAACTACGTACAAAAATAAAATGATTAATCTCGAATAAATATGCATGTTGTTTAAAACCATGGAAACAAATTAAAACACGAAAACTATTCCATATAAACTAATAACTATAACGAAGTATAAATATAACTATAAATAGCATTAAATATGCATTTAACTGTTAATTATAACATAATAAGGCCCGTTTACACGGGCGAATTTCGATGCGATATTTCTCGTGTTGAACGATGTGAAAGAGTGGATAACTGGCGAGTATACTTGGTCAAACAAATTTACTAATCCACTCGTCAGTCAACCTACTCGCGATCATATACGCTAAGAGGAGAAAAATCCCAAGCAAAAATCGCGCGTGTAAACTGGCTTTTATGAAGTCATTGTCTTGAGTAATTCTCGTAAACAGCAAATTTGTCGTGAGTACAAATGTGTTGTTGCTGGGTTGTAGTGTCTTAGTATATCAATGGGATTTGCCTCACTGAGACTCCGAATCTTTTGCATGACCCTTATCAAACTCGAATTAATTTGTTGTATGTAATGTCTTGCAATTAAATATTATAATACAATATTGTCATAAGAATAGTTTTTGTTTTTGTAAAGAATGCTGTAACATCTCATGAGTTTGATTAAAGCTGCATGATTATTACTTAAACATAACTGAATGTAATCAACGCTATTTAATTGCAATTCTATCACATAATTTGCAGATAGAAATTCTTAAAACTGATTTAATTCAAAGTTTTATCAATAGTGCGTATGCTGCTTGTTTAATTAGGGGGAAAATTTGATCGCCTTAATTAATGGACTTCTACAATTACAAATGTTCACCCATTATTAAAGAAAGACCTTGCCTCAAATTTTACAAGCAAAAGTACTCAGAAAAAAACACTTATTCTGACACAAAAATAGTCATTTGAAGCATAAATTCGAAAATATTCACACGCTAGCGTAAATACGGTAAATTCGTCACAAAAATGCCAACAAAATAAGCTATGCTGCAACTCCAAATGGCATTTTTCTAAAAACTTACCAGCCACAGAATTTCTTTCAAAAACGATGTAATCTCGATTGGATTTTTCCAAGAAGTAAGCGGTCTGAAGGCCTGAAAAATGGCAATAAAATACAAGTTTGACAAACCATTTTGCGTTGCAGACTTGCAAAACTCTTTGTTTTGAAATTACGTTCTAAATGTCCCAATAATTTTGTTCTAATTGTTTAAATAAGCGACGCAATTACTTTCGTAGAAGAAATCTCACAACAAGTAGACTTTTTTTTTCAGAGACATGTGAGCAGGGAATTTGACATACCTCCAGGCCCAGCTCCTATGACACAATAATCATGATGCTTTTTAAACTTTTCGGAGAAAGTTATGAACGGAAAAAGACACAGCAGCAAAACACTCAAAAACATAGCCATGCTACAACCGAGAGCTTCGCCAAAGCTATGACGAATTGTCAAAACATTCAAAACATTTATAGTTTTCGAACAATAACTAAGGAAAACAGCTTAAAGAAAATTTGCATGAAAATAAGCGAGATGAATGCAAAAAGCAGTAGAGTTTCGAGAAAAACTGCTCTCTCTTGCCGGTTATCATTCTAAAATACATTTGGGCGAATTCGAAAGACTTCAAACTACTCTAAAATTGAAATGTAGGTCAAAGTTTGTGAAGGATTTTCATTTTTAGACAGGCAGCTGTAAGTAGAAAGTATAGTTAGGGAATTTGGTCAAAGGCCGGCATGAGATCCGCCAACGCAATCAAGTTTTAGCTATCTTCACAGCTTATATGAAGCTGATATTATATGAAGCTGTTACAAATTGACTGATTATAGCGTTATTCTACTTGTATAATGCAATCAATATAAGCATTTAACGATGTTTGCTTTGCCAGATGGCTTTTTTCATAAAAATAGCAGATAATTATGAGAAAATAATGCATTAGAGGACGACAATAGTTCTTCAACATAAAACGAGTTTTTCCAAAAAAAAATTGACAATATGTGTGAGAAAAATGAAACGGCAAGGTCATTGCAAAAACTCTTTGTCTCCATTGTTTTTACTATTACAAGTACTTTACAATGAAATACGGTTTGGAGCACGTTTGCAGCAACAACAAGTTGTAATATAACAGCACTATTTGTCAACTTATTCGCAGTTCATTGTTTGCAATTAACTTATCCATAAAGTTGTAAAAGCAGATAGAATGATAGGATTAAAGCTTCCCAATGTATGGAATGAGTTTAGTCCATATCATGATTGCAACAATCTGCTGTCTTCGGTTAAAAAAGTTAAAGTCCTTATTTGAACTATAGCTATCGAAGTACACGCCTATCATCAGGATTAGCATGGTGAAAAATTCACTTGCTCAAAAACTGTTCGTATGGGCATTTTCCACACAATAATCATAATGCTCTGTAAACTACCTACCATATTAATCCTGTTGATGGGCGTTCAGTCTGATAGCTCGATATTAAAGAAGAACTTATGACGTTTTTAACCAAAAATTTCATCACAGTAACCAAACTATCATAACAGCAATGAAAGTTTGTTGATACATAACGACCCTCAACAAACAAGCTTGTTTAAATTTTAATAATATTTGTATTTCAAGAAAAAAAACTAGGTTGGTGGAAACAATTTGATTCGAGACAAAGTTTGTGGTTTGCATTAGCAAGCATAACGGTTCAACAAATGTACATCCAATTTGCCCATATTTTTCACTATAGTTCTTATCGCAAAGACCAGTAGTCCTAGCTTATGATTAGGCAACAGAGAAACAATGCCGAAAGATTAAGTTATGATGTTTGGCAAAGTTCGATTCTCACAGTCAATAAAACCGGCGCAGCAGGAAACCGTGAACCACCGTGCATAAAGTGGACAGCGTCCCACTGACCTTGTAGCAACACTGGATAATTTGCCAATTTCACAAAATCTAGGATGAAAATTCCTCTGTAGTTCATCTCGAAAGAAAAATTTGTCCACGAAAAAGTTTGTCCTTGACAAAAAGCTTTCTTCAAATCTAGCTGATCAAGGCAGCTTTTAGCAAGATATTAACTTAGATACTCTTGAGTAAGACTGTCAAGGAAAACTTGGGCGTCGTTCACAAGAGCAAGTGAACTCGTCAAGAAATTTCTCAAGGAAACCTTATTCGTCGTACACACGAGCAAGTGAACTCGTCAAGAAACTCGTCAAGGAAAAATCGTTCGTCGTACACACGAGCAAGAGCAGTCGTCACTAACTTGTCAAGACCCGTTTACACTGAAAAATAGCGCTGCGATTCTTCTCATTTTGAAGAATGTGACACAGTGAGTCAATGGCTTGTCCAACCATTTTGTCACAGTCCACTCGCCGACGCCAGTCAGTCCCCTAAATTACAGACGAAGATAATAAAAATCGCGACAAAAATCGCAAGTGTACATGGGCCTTTAAACGACTCATTTTAAATCCTATGATAAATAAACACGTGTCCAATGAGTTTGCTCTGTAAATATTCGTATACCAATGGTTAATTTAAGTAGTTTCGCAAGCAGATAAGATAATAATTTATTGTATTTTAAAAATGCACGGCATTTCGAAAATGAAAAAACTGAAAAGTTACTGTCTAAAGATTTACTGTAATAATAATAATAACAATAACGATTTCTGTACACAAAACACAGTCAATCTTACGTAACGTAGATCATGTAATCATATAAACTCGCAAGCAAGCTCATAGCTATGAAAGCATACAATTGATCGGGCTTCTGCATGCACAGCAAGACCTGTAAACACAGCGTGCCTGGGGTCAATATCTCACCAAGCTAAGCTTTAAAAATTTACCGGCAAGGGCATGATAACTGTTACAGTTCGTTGCTGTCAAAAAGGCGCTGTAATGCAAAGCCGATTAGCCGAATTGAATGGAAAGACCGATAGCAAATATGCAACATATTTCCAGGGGAATTCCTCTCACAGCATTGTTTTAAAAAAAATATACGGTGCATAAGACCTTGCACACTTTTGAAAACTTTTGACCCCTTTTAGATCCAAAAAACGCCTAAAGGTCATTTTTTAGCAGTTGTTTCATTTCCAACAGACTTCCTATCTAATTTCCAGCTGTACAATTTACATTATTTATAGACGATGGAATTGTGGCTGTATTTTTCACTTAAAACTTAAAAAAAGTCTCTGCCCTGGACTCCAAATCATAGTTAATAGAGGGAAGATAGTCTGAAATACTGGTAAACACCATAAGACTAGGATGATAAGTGAAATGTAATCATAGCTAGTGAGGGCTGTTATGTAGCCACCTGGGGAGGGCTGAGGGGCCGCAGCTCTTTAAATAATTTGCTAAAGGCCCATTTACACATGCGATTTTTGCTGCGACTTTTCTCCTTATAGCGTATGCGATCGATTAAGGTTGACTTGCGGGTGCATCAGTAAAATTGTTGAACCAAGTATATTCACCAGTCATTTACTCTATCACATCGTTCAACAGACGAAAAGTCACAGCAAGAATCCCCCATGCAAATGGGCCTAAAGAATGATTCTTTTCTCAAACATAGACAGACTTTTACCATTTAAATAGTATATATTTACGATACCGACAACTGATTAATTTCAAGCAGCTACATTATCCATGACACACTTCAAACAATGGAGCTGTTACCCATTATTTTCGTGCGAATTATCCAATGATTATATACGACTTAGCCCATCAATAGCCTTCGCTAAGTACTGTTTAAAAATCCCCGTCTCCTTATATAGTACCAGAACTGGGGCGCTCAGCTCGGACCTGTGGCTCTCGTTTTCAGTCCCTTCCCGCGTCCAACGCGAGCTTTCTTCGGCACTGACGAACAATCACTCAACTAAAAGCTTCCAGACTATTTCTTTCTATTGACGATGATCAAATAGTTCCATGGTCACCGCGGGCTCTGGTGATGTCATTAAAAACAGGAGAAATAGTACTTATCTGAGAATGATTAGCCGCATTCATGCTTGAATTGTGCTTTTGGTGAAGTCCAACAAGCTTTTCGTACTTGTTTAGCAATTCCAAATATGCCTGTATAAAATTCAAGATTAAAACATTTTAAAATATATTTCTACGATGAAAAAGAAAAATTTCGTTGGACTAATAGATCAAATATTAATGTCTAAAGCAAGAGTATATCACATTAAATGAACCTTTCTGAAGGCCCGTTTACACGGGCGATTTTTGCTGTGATTTTTCTCCTCTTAGCGACCTTAGCGTATGTGATCGAGTAGGTTGACTGGCGAGTGGATCATGGAGTGGATTACCAAAATAGTTAGATCAAGTGTACTCGCCAGTTATCCACTCTTTCACATCGTTCAAAACGAGAAAAATCGCATCGAAAATTGTCAGTGTAAAAGGGCTTTTAGGTACTAGCAGAAAGCAAAGATACATATACCGTAATTATTCGAATAAACGCCGCGGCGTTTATTAAATTTTTAACGTTTCAGGTGCGGCGTTTATTTGAAGGCGGCATCTATTCGAGGGCGGCGTTTATTGCAAATTTGGTAACCACTGTCAATTTATTATTTAACTAACAGCTGAACAACAGGGCAACACTGGGTCTTTCACTGCTTAGGTATGACCTGCTACGAATTGCCACCGCATGGATAAAAAAAGTGCGGCGTTTATTCGAGGGCGGCGTTTATTGGAATAAATACGGTATATACCGAAAAAGTAAAATTTAGAATGATAGAAACATCAATTTTCAAAAATTTTAAGAAAAAGCAAAAGATGGACATCTTACAGTAGCTACTGATGCCGTGAGCAAAATCGAGAAATCTTCAAATTTTCAAAGCATGTTTCTATGACGTGGAAATGACATTTTTGGACTAAATTATCGATTTGGAGCATCATTAGAAATTTCGAAAAATTTGGCGAAGGTAGCCCTCACACTTATGGCCACACTATGATAATGGAAATTTTTCAAATTTTTAAAAACATGTTTCTATGATGTAAAACAGTTTTTTTTTTGACAAATATAGGTTGAATACTAATCCTTGCGATCTTTACCTTAGAACATTCATCTTTTGTTTTGAAGTCAGAAGAATGAGTCATGCCTTCTTTAACTTGATTTTTCTGGGACAATTTGGTTGGCGTGTTTGTCTTACTAGGCTCAACAGGAATCAAAAGACCCGCTTGAACAAACAAATTTCGACGAAGTTTGTTATAACCTTTCCTTGTCAATTCTTTAAGATATAAACCTTTTTCTATTTCTTCCCATATATTTTGCTGTTCTTGAGATAACAGAGGATGCACTAAAATAAAAATTATTAGATTACCCTAATTCAAGCACTTTAAAATGTGATGCAGGCTGGATGAATGGTTTGTTAATCATATAAACTTTGCAACCAAAGGCTGAATTTCGTGTAATCTACAAATGCTAAAACTAAGCTAAAATTATTATGACTAAAATACAATATACTGTTTACTCTACTAATGTCCAATCAAACTAAAAAGACCAATTAGAAATGTCTATAATTAACAGGCGTTATGAATCTAATGCATTATAAATTATAAAGCGAAAGCAGTTGGATTGAAACGCAATATTATACCTGCGCTTAGACCTAAGATGCATAGTCATAGGGCATTTTGAGCGGGGGTAAAAGATCATGCAATTTATGAGATTCGTCTGAGACAATTGCATGAAAAAGCTTTGTACATTGTTCCTGAAACACGTACATTACAACCAGTCTGCCCTCATTACATACCGTAATAAACACCGCGGCGTTTATTAAATTTTTGACGTTTTAGGTGCAGCGTTTATTTGAGGGCGGCGTTTATTGCAAATTTGGTAACAACTGTCAATTTATTATTTAACTAACAGCTGAACAACAGGGCAATACTGAGTCTTTCACTGCTTAGGTATAACTGCTTCGAATTGCCGCCGCATGGATGAAAAAAAGTGCGGTGTTTATTCGAGGGAGGCGTTTATTCGAATAAATACGGTATTTTGCAATAAATCTTTTCATGCAAGTCAATTAAGTGATCTGAAATCACAGAAAAAGACTGAGACCAGTTGTCAAAAAAAATCTTTAAAAATGATTGCTATCTCCCAAAGTACATGGTATTATGCCTTGAAATTCGTAGTGCACTTGTCTTTCTCACCACCAAACATACTGACAAAGTCGCGACTGTCACTTGTTCCGGTCTTTTTGCTTACAGACAGATAACCTGGCCAAAACAATGGCCAGCAACATTGCTTTAGTGTGTAACCTAGCTAGGCTTCAATAATCATTTCTACTCACCCAGAAAAGCATCAACAGGACAAGCCAGTGGTGTTTGAAACACAATCTCATACTGACAAGTGTGTGGCTCCTTTACACTTAAAAACTTGTGCTTGTTGGCACATCTTAGAAATATCTATAACAAAATACAGTAAATATCCTGTTAAGTACCACTTACCTTTAATGAATATAAGAGGCCCAAAATGGCAAGTAAATAATCTAAAATCCACTTGATACGTCAAGAACCCACAAATATAGTTCAATAACAGTGCAGGTACACAAAACTACAGATCTTTCATTTACTTTAGAGCTACGTCGAATATCACCAGGACACGAATCACCTTCTGTCATCACCATCGCTTCAAAGGTATTATTCACAATTGACCATTCCTTCCAAATTCTGTATCACAAACCACAATGTACCAACCCATTAATTGGCAATGCAACTCAACGTGTCCGGCCTTTTTTATTTTACTCTGTCTAACAACATGACTTGACTTAGCATGGCAAATTTTTGTTTCTCAAAATATCAGTCCTTGCAGATTATTAACATAATTCACAGAAACCTATACTATTTATAAAATTATATGCCAGGCTTTGATATTTTCAGTAAAAATTCATGTTACGCCTGACAAATCTTTAGTTACAACATTGACTACTCTCACAGAGAGCATTGCATCCAACCATGCACACATTTTGCAACAACTTACCCGAGAATTCCTTGAAATGCATTCCATCGCCACGTTTGTTCACGTTGGGTAACATTGAAAAACGGACACAGTTCGTATATATAGCTAAAAACATATAAATAGTTCTTAAGTTAACATTACCGATCGCAAAAAAGTAAAATTATATTGTATCTTATTATACCCACATAGCAGATTTGTATTCTAATTCTCTATAAGACAATATACTGTATTTAATTATTTTAGCCTTGCCCTTAGAAGCCCTGCATTATTATTGACAAAATTCATACGAATTGTTCAAGAAGTGAATATAAAACAACAACACTACAAGTCAGGTCAACTTCGGAAAAGTTATCTCTTCTCTTAAAGATTGAATTAATCTTACTATCATTTGTAAACAAATGTGGATAAAATGCACCGCTTTCAAAAGAGCACCTCCCTTGCATAAACAACACATTTGAAACACTGACATTTTAAATACACGAGTAAAAATCATTGTTGCAATATTGATAAGACAGGATGCAGCAATGTTGTGCTGCACCCTATTGTT
>JAODVQ020248016.1:0-13229 GCA_025400075.2 Phenganax stokvisi
TTTACTCTCGTTTAACACCGGGCACTCTTACTCTTCTGGAGCCAATAGTTCAAAAGCTGGTTAGCTTAATCCTGAGTTCACGTAAATTTTGAATACCCACCTAAAACCAAGTGGAGGTTTTTCATCTGGGGGTGCTGGCCTCTGTACAGGTTGTGGCGACTTGTTCTCTCTTTTCAACACATTCCGCACTTCCTCAGCAGCCTCGTCTTCAAATGGCAACCTCACATGATCATTTTGATTCTCTGGTTTAAGATCTTTCTCGTCATTCTCTGGCTGATTCTGAAAAAGGAAAAATTGAAAATAAATCAAGAATAATACAATATGCTAAGTTTCACATTAATCCTGACCCTAATCCCTGACAAATACAAATGCAAGTGTTTGCTGTAGGGCGATTGTCAAAGTTGCCATTACATACCTTTAAAAAAATGTAAAAACTGCCTACAGGGTTTGAAATAAATATGAAACAATGGTTTGTGATTTTTTTCTCGTAAAATTATCCGGAAACACCCAGACATTTTCGCCAGTTGAAGTTATTGTCCAACGTTAGCAAACCAACGGTTAAAAACGCATCACATGTACGATACTTGCAATGTCTGTCTGATGATGTTAATTTCAACCCATAAAAAATCTAACCTAACTATAAATATACACATTTGCAAAAAAATAAAGGAAATCCACATAAACTTGCAGAAAATTTGTCGGAAGTCAGGAGCTAAACACCGGAAATCTTATTCTGATAACGCGATTACTGCGAATTTGAAATGTTCACAGATCACTTTATTATATTATATCACGGTTTGCCACACAGCGAAAATTTCTCCATTTATGCAGATTAACAAATTCTTGTTATGTGAACAACTGCTAACAAGTTGCTGGTTCGTGATTTTCACGAATTTCTTTAAAATTCCGTTCGTGAAGATCAAGATTTGATTTGTGTTTCACGAATCGTTATTTCGAACCCTGGCCTAATATCAATATATGCAAATATCGAATATGTTGAAATCTCTTAATATCAATATTTCATATTCAGTGGCGTAGCCAGGACCTAACTTTTGGGGGGGGGCAAATACATTTTAGAAAGAGCAGATGGCATGCTCACTCTGGAAAATTTTCAGTTTTCAAAGTGAGATGCTCCCCCCCCCCTCTCAACACATTTCTAGCCGGTTTTCAACGTTTTAAAAATGTGGTTCTCAAATGATTGGGGGGCCAAGGCCCCCCCTCGCCCCCCTTGGCTACGCCCCTGTTCATATTCCTTCAGTATCCAACAGCCTAGATTCTGATGCTTCTTCAGCAAAAGGACTTACTATTCTAGCATTCATTTTTGTAATTTGTGCCTCAATATCAACACCCCCAGGAGATGCAAGAACAAACTCAGCAACTCCAATGCCAACACCATCGGTCGACTGAGGCGAAAGGACACCATGCTGGTCTACTCCATTGTACGAACGAGGTTTCACTGGTCTCGCCATGTTGATTGGCTGCGACACTGCATGTTCCGACGTTACACAAGGCATAGATGGTAACAATCTGTTCGAGTCCCACATTTTCCTACGAAATATACCATTGCTGTCATGTTCTTCGTCCCCTTCTGGCCAAAGATTCTTTGCAGTTGGTGCAATCTGTTGCGAAGACAGAGTACGAGTTTTTGTTAAATTTATGCAACATTTTCCCAATGGAAAAACAGTGGTAGGCTTTGTTTCATACTTCTTGCATATTTGGTTTCTCTCCTTTCTCGTCATCCATGCTCATCCCCTGAAAGTTTTCCTCCAAATCCGATACATTGTTGTTTGTCTACAATCAACATAAAAAACTAGAAAAATAGTACATAAATCATACAAATGCAAAGCAAAACTTTTGCAACCCAATAGTTAACCAATTTACTAGCAAAAATTCCCTCTTGAAAAGTAGCATTGTTTAGAATTAGAGCAAAAGATATGTTTGATCAAGCAAATGAGGATGAAAAGCCAGTCAATGAGTTTGGAAAAGAAAATGAAAAACAGTGTAGTTAATAAAATTATGGTCAGCAATTTATCGCTGCCAATGAATTTTTGTTGTCACTGTGGTAACTAGAGAGCACTATGTGAGCACTTTTTAAATTCTGATTTTTGTGGCTTAAGGCTGCCTTGCCTTCCAGTTGCACATTTTTGACAAGCACATAAAAGTTTAAATCAAAGGTACTTATAAATAATGATACATTACGCTGATGCATCTTCAAAGATGAATTGTCATTAAGAGACAAAAAAAAATTGCCGCCGACCTGCCGCTGAACTTGGAAATATCGACGGCATATTTATCAAAACTGCAAGGGCTGACCAAGTAAAATATGGTATACTGATAGCTAATGGGTTAACCAAACTATCTGATGATTTCGTGTACTCTTTTTATCTATCTACCGCCAGACAATCTTATTTGTTAAGCTAACGAGATTCTCACACAATACATGGATTATATTAGGCCATTAAACCTTCTAAGCACAAACCAACAAGGAGGAGGGATTAGTACACAGCCTAATTACAAAGTTAGGGACATTCTTGAGGTTTTTTCTAGACTTTGAATGATCACATATGGTGGAACTTATTTTCTCTGTGGAACACAAAGTAAAGTTTCTTTTGAAAAAAAAAGTCTAGCCACTTTGCGGGTAAAAACATCTCGAATGTTTGATTGAAGAGATCTTGAAATGATTTGCATTGCAAAATATTTTGACTAGTAGAGCAGAACAAATGGATATAGCACATGCCAGCAATAAGATGAATGATCAAACCATTTGAACCAAATGGACGCCAAACTTCAGACAAGCTTTTGATAGACATTTGAAACTTAAAACGCCAACTTAAAAACCATACACAAAAGTCTTTAAGATACTCAAAATAAATTGTCTTGCACTGGTATCGAATTCACATAAGTGTTGACCTAGCAAGGCAAATGAGTCACAGGTTTATCTCCTGTCTCACGCCAGTGAATTTTTTGCTGGTCATTGGAAGAACAACTAGGAAAATCTCATAATTCCATTAATATATCCTAACTTGAGAATTACATTAATATAAAAATTCTGATGCTGTTTGAATACATTTTCAGCATATTTCATAGCATTCAAATGACATAATCTTCAAAATATCCTTAAAAAGTTTAACCCTAAAGTTCATTTTAAGAGCGAGGAAGTTGTTTTTCATTTATTTTTGTGCCCAAAATACAATTTTTTTTCTCAATTTGCCAACAATTGTAGCACCCACGAGGCAAAACAACGGTTAATTGCCCACGATTTTTAATGTGAACAATAAATTTGTAAAGCTAATTTTGAACACATGCATCTTTCATGCAATTTTTAAATGAAAACAACGGGACAAGCATGATACAGAAATCAAAGATTTTCACTTCGAGTTTCTTTAATACTCCTATATTTTCGCTTTCTTTTGGTGAAGAGGGAAACAAACAAGCGTTGAAAACAATTATGATACGGCTAAAATTCAAATTATGGCGAGACGCTTTTCAAAAATATCCCACACGTTGGCACATTCTCAGACGAAAGGAACGAAGGTATTACGGTTCATAAAATGAATACCAAACTTCGATAATTTTTGACAAAAATTTTGATAAAAAAGTATAAATAGCAGTATTATTTAAATGCGAAAAGCAGGTTTATTTTGATAACTGCGACATTCGCATCAAAAGATCATGAATAATCACAAAATTCAACAACAACAACACTCGTGTGACCATGCTTTATGTATAAAACGTCTCTTACTTGTTCGGTTTTGTCGTTCACAGCCCAATGCTTGCCAGCGAAAGAGTTCTCATCCATCGTTACGGCTTTTGTAAAGCTAGTCGCGACGCCTTGTCGTTCAAAAAGATAGCTAGCGACTTCGCCATTCACCTTACTAGACAAATCGTAGCCATTCGCGTTCACGGGCGAAGCTGCATCTTGCCGTGTTTTTGCCAGTTTTGCATTCCTTTCTACACCTGTATATCTCTCTGCTTCCCAGCCAACTTCGTGCATACCCAGCACACATGCAAAACTCATCGAAAAAGACTGAAAGACAACGAAAACACTCAGGTTAAACTTGTTCCAATCGAGCAAGGGTGTGCCAAAAATGCTTCGATATTTGCTCGCTTTTCAAACACTTCCTTGCCGAATTCGCGTGCAATAATATCGCCTACCCAGAGCAGAATAGCAACAGAAATCAATACAGGTCAGAAATTCGTTGTAGCTTAGACGATTACTAACTTACACGATGGATTGTTTACGAAAGTGGCCAAAGACCATGACTTCCTTTTGAAAGCTCAAAACGACAACACGATCACACGAGCATGATCATGGGGCTTGGGACAAAGTGCTGCGGGAAAATTTCTCGTGCGCAAACCAAGCACGTGTTTGAAAAATTCGTGGATCAAATATCATTTTACGAACGAAATCTATGCAGCAGCCCACAAAAAAGATGAGAAATATGATCCGAAAATAAAACTGGATCCAACAAGAGAGAAATATCAAATTTATCAACATTATCATTTTATTAGCCTACGCGTAGACTCAATTTGAATAGACTCAATTTGATATTCAAATTGAGTCTACGCGTAGGCTATCATTTTATCAGCATCGGCAACACTCACACAGAGGCACGTGCTTTGAAAAATTCGTGGATCATATTAACACTTTCCGAACGCAAGTTTAACACTAGTCTATCAAAATATTAATGATCAAATTTATAAAGAAATTTAGGCCGAACATAACACTCGATGAGCAAGAACTAGAAAACAGTACAAATCAAATACCTTAAAATCAACAACGAAAGCCGCATAGGTATTTAAATATCAGTCTACAATTTTTTTGATGATTGAAAACGAATTCAAAGCATTTTTGCGTGTTGCATGTTGCGATAGGATTGTGGTTTTTCGTTAACCCATAGGCTAGGCTCGAAGTGTACCAAGCGCAACTTTTAATATTCTCAACAGCTGTTACTGAATCTTTTCTATGAAATATTCTTGTCACTTTTTATCAACCCAAGATATCTCTGTCTGAATGTAAAGCCCGTTTCCACTTCGCGAATTTGTTTGAGCGAGAAATATCTCTAGCAACGTTGATTGGTCCGTTTTAAGACTTTTCGGGGCGAAATAGTGGGCAAACCAATCACATTGCTAGATTTCCTTTTCGCTCGAATGGATCGCGTATTGGAAAACAGCCTAAAAAGCGCGCATAGTTCGACCAGGTGTGCAGCTTGTCTTATGGCCTAGCAAACGATCTCCAATTGATAAAGACATTTATATACATATTCTACTTTGAATATGCAATAAACTTTTTGAAACACAAATAAATTTTGTAAACATAGCCGCTAAACTGTTCCGGGTATGGCTCTATTGTGCACATGCACAGATGGTGGGACTTTGACTACAATTTTCATCATTCATTTCAAAACTACACTAAACAACACTACGCGTTACTCGTGTCAAGATACAGTTAAAAAGGACATCGTCCTCTTTTCGTTGACATTGTCTGTACCATTGCTATACAATGAAAGGTAATTAGCCTTTTCTTTTGTTTGGAACTGACAGAGTCAACTACATCTGCTTCAGAACGAAGTCATCGAAAAATTATGTAAATAATAACAAGGTCTAACGAGACTGAAATTATTCAAAACATGGAGAAGTTCAAAAAAGACGAAAACGCGAAAGTTAGAAGGCAACACCAAATACCAATGATAAGCTTACTTTATGATCTATCAAATTTTACAAACCTAATTTACCGTCACAAAAACGACAAAAATTTGCAAAATGAAATTTTAAAATTCTTAAAACAAGACAGCATTTTTCAAGCGTTACAAACTTCGTCGTTGGAATATTACACGAACTCATATCATTTTTTGAACAATATAGTTAACAACGTCAGTCATTACACACTCAGTTCTACAAATTTACTGCAAAAACCTACCAGGGGAAACACGCTTTAAAATGAATTTTAAATGTTTGTTTATGTTTCGAATGACACCACCTGCAATTATTTGGCATTCTCATTGTAAAGATAAAAGCGTGCAATCAATATTTCATGAAACTATCGGCCATAAAAATGCGTGATAAATACTATTCGTTATTACCCTGTTAAAAAATCACGAGTTTGCGATTTAATCATTTCTTTAGAAAAGTGACAAACTGGCGAAAATTGCTATGTACTTAAATTGTGACATAACGTCGAATTACGCAACCGATTATAGTATGTTGGAATGCACAAATTTTTAATGTATATTCAACGATAGTGAAGAGATGAGATCATTATAGCATGTCTGAATGGACATGTTTTAATTTCAAATTGCAGCCAATGAGTAAAATTAGTAAAGAATGATGTAATACTAAAATATAAGCTCAACTGGACTACAACTACAAACATATTTCAAGCTAAATAAGATACAAATATTAAGTCGATCAAAGGTCAGCCTACCTGCTATTTTCACGGACAAAGAGAATCGTAAGTCAAGCCTAACCGCAAAACAAAATTCGATGATCAAAACCCACTCAAAAAATTAATCTTTCGCTGAATGCATTGAACCTTTCCTAATAAGAAATAAACATGTTTCTTTGGGATTTTGTTCCGTTAAAAAATGTGCTGTACTTTCATTATCTTCCAGGAGCTTGCTGATGAACGGAAAGTCAGCGAAAACTTAATGACATAGACAGCGTGCTGCCGCGTTGCATTTACGACCGGAAGTAAGGTACGCATATAGACGACAAAGGATTTGGAAGGATCGTCAACGAAAACAAAATTCAACCGTGCTTGCAAATTGGTGGAAAAACCCCCAGAGTTTCCAAACGGAAACTTAGTTTTGTCTAAAAAGTGTTTAGGTCATCCAGTTTTCGAGCAGATGAAATATTTGATGGTTTTGAAGATAAATTATTCCCTAAAGCTGAAACTTTCACTGTTTGTGAAAAGATTAGGGCTACCAAATGTTAAATAGTGAATTTGAGAGCTCTACCCAACACTTTGTTTTATTATTTTATTCATGCTTACGCAAAGTTGTGCACGGTGAAGGCAAAATCATTGGAGATATAATCGAAGATTAGACCAGTTTTTGTTTCACTCTTTGTTTATGTTTATGCTAACTTTTCCTGCGTGAAGACATAGTCATGGGCATGGCAGATATGAATTGATGATTCAACGAAAGTGTTTGTTTCACCATTTTAAAGGTTTTTTTTTCAATCTGTTGCCAAAATTTGAAACTTTTTTAAATAAAACCGAAGCAGCTTTGAAGTAAAATTACTTGAGTCACCGGAAACCTAATTATATTTGTCGGAAATAAAGTGCGTCATTCGATGTTATTTCCAAAAGTGAATTGTAAATTGGGAAATTTGATTGTATATCGATGAAATTTTCTTTAGAAACAAAGAGCTTTATGAAGCTATGTGTAACTTAAGTCCAAACACACTTTATCAAAACACCGTTGAAAAATCCCAAAAATAAAGCCCCTTTTCCACGACAAAATTTTCTTTGACAAATTTCATTTGTGAAATATTTTTTGACCTTGTAAATTATGAATTTTCTACAAATTTAATTTGAAAAATGCATATAAACCTGGGTTGTTGTCAAATTAAATTTGCTGAAAATTTTTGATTTACACAGTCGAAAAGTATTTCACAAATGAAATTTGTCATAGAAAATTTGGTCGTGTAAAAGGGTCTTACTTGTCAAATTTGACCACAAAAAATCCAATAATCTTAATGACATCACAGGCATATGGAAACGAGGCTGTAAAACTAATCTTAGCCTCACGTTCATGTAGCTATGACGTAAGTGCCAGAAAAATCTTTCCAAATTCAAATGCTAATTTGCGACATTTTCCTCTAAGAGGGAAAGCCCCTTCATTAATTTGTCGCGACGAAATACCGTCCTTTAAATTTTAATCATGTCGTCAGCGTTTCAGAAGGCTGTCATTAAATTCGTGATCTTGTTTCTTTATTTCGAGTCAGCTTTCGGGGAAAAGGAAAACAAACAGTCTGGTAATTACTTTGCAATAAATAGTTATGCTTTCTGTTCCTCGATCAATGCTATCAGAGTACCGCTAGAGTGCAGTTTAGCGGACACCAGGATCAGGGCGATGAGCTAGGGTGGGATTGCGGGCTCACCGTTCTTAATATAATATATTTTTGGACGGTCTGCGGCGTAAGGTGTCCGCTAAACTGCACTAGCCCCCTGAGTACAATTACATAAATTAATCGATTAAGTGCCATTGAGCATCACCGCCCCTAAAATTTAGTCTTCAACTTCCACTACTACATGCGACATCTTTTGTTAACATGTCGGGTGGCAATGCACACCAATTACTTCCAAGTTATTTTATTTTACTCTCGCTAATGCCGAACAACTTTGTTGTTAAAGGGAGACCCTTGCATCTCCATAAGTTAAATTATCTGACAAGGTCTTTAGTAAACAATTGAAATGCATTGTCCCCCACCTAGTTGTTTCATTCTGTTTAATGCCAGATGGTTTTATCATTTTGCTTGTCAAAGGTAGATCCCTGCCATCTTAATAGGTTAAACCATAATTGCACATTTACAGAAATTTTGCTGTGCAGACAATGTGGTCACACAGTGGTTAAAGGACGGGAAGTAGTCAGCATTAAAAGTTCTGTGGCGTTGCACTATAAAAATATCTCTGTTCTTGGCCCAAAAGGGATACTAGTTCAAACTTTAAAAAATCCACAAGGTTTGTTGCAATTTTTCATTCTTTCAAACAGCAAATGATTTTATTTTCAAGTTGGACTAAGTATTTTTAAATTTTTAGGTACAAGTTTTGATGTGATCACAGCATCAAAGGCAAACATAATAGAATCTGGAGAGGTTTATACTGGTTTATACTCCTATATTTTCATATTATATTCATATATATAAACAATTCAAAATAATTTTCAATAAATACAAATAATTGCTAGTTACCTGGAAATGCAATCCAATGTGCACCACTTATATTTTAATCTGTCTGATGTCAGACGAATTTACTCATCAGAAAAAGAATTTTGCTAGTTAATGAAATTAATTACTTACAAATTTTGCCTATCATAAATTACCATAATTTATTTACAGGCTTACGAAGAGTTCTCATGGTTTCCAGGTTATGCCTGGAGAATAGCAGGCTGTCCAAGATGTGGGGCACATTTAGGATGGTATACATATAAACTCTCCTAAGCAATTTTTACCCATTGATTGACAAATACACCCAAAGTACTCTGCACTAATGAACATTAATTAGTGCAGCAATACACATGGGTACATTGTCACTAATGAGTAACTAATTCAGCCTTTTTTATTTGAAGGACTTTTACAGCAACCAATGATGAAAATGATGATGAGCTTGATGAGGATGATTATCATGATTTAAATAATGAAAAGCCAGCAGATAAATATCAAAAGCCCAAAGGATATTCATTTGCTGGATTGATTTTATCTCGACTTATTCGAGAAAGTTGTAAGTAAAATTTAAAGTGCCTAGTGTATACTAAGATCAGGGATTATACTTATATTTCATATTTGATTCATTTAAAGAAAATCGCAATATATCTTGTTACGAAAAAACTTTATCTCCATTGATTAGGGTGACCATCAAAGTCAGTGATTATACATTGTAAAAATTTTGTTTGACTCATTTAGCCAATAATTGCAATATATCATCTAATACAAAAACTTCATCTTCATTGATTTAAAATGCCTGTTATGGGATTGTGCATATTCATAATATTTGATTATTTTGATGAAGAATCGAAACATTTCTTCTTATGTAAAATCTTGACACTGACTAGTTTTAAAGAAGTAATCATCAGTGGCGAACACTTCACAAAATATTGGGGGGGGGGGGGGCAAGGCCAATTTTGAGCATGTATGCTGACAGAAAAATTGTGGCAAAATTTGTGGTTGTTAATTTACATGTATACTGTGTCATCTGAGTGTAAATATAATAACAGAATTCAAATATTAATATGGCAACTTCATCAAATGGCTGTAATTTTTGTTGTTTGGTACATTCTTTCAAAATTATTGGGGGGGCCTCGAGCCCCCCTTAGCCCCCCCCTTTTGTCTGCCTCTGGTAAACATGTCAAGGTCAGGAGTTTTTTAGTTTGATACATGAACAAATTTCATCGTATCTATAAAGGTGAAGTTGTGCATAAGAAGATTTATTACAATTAAATTATTCAAATATTTACAATCCCTGACCTTGATCAATGAAGATCAAATTTTAAATCTATGGCACATTTTTCTTCAATGATTTAAATATTAAATATATGCACAATCCCTGACCTTAATCTATTTCTTCAACTTACATTAATTTTATTTGCCTAATTTTGTTTCCAACAAATTGTTTATTTTTTAGATGCAGATTCGTTAATAATCACGCCAAAGGTTTACCAAAAATAGAAAAATGGAGTGAGCATAAATGCACTCTGAAAAATGCTTGCAATCGTGATGAGCCTCACTGACCGTAGAAATCAATCTGCCTCATTTATTCTTCATGAAGCTAAAATCCTGAAGTTCCTGCCATCTTGCGGATTTGTTCATGAACTAACCAGAATGTCATAGACCATGGAGCCTGCATAAGAAATTAAACATGTGCATGCGCATGTAGCATACATTGATAAAATAGAATCGCTTTACTGTCGATGATCTAATAAACGCCCGGGGCATCTACAAAATTTTAAGACTTTAAGGGGAGGCATTGAAGATATAAAAAATTGGAGAAAGGCATTTAGTATCTTTTTCAGTTAATGCTGGTCAGCTTTAAAATACCTGGAATGATAACTGCAATGACTACTGTGTTTCCTTGATTTTTACGGGTTTACTTTAGATGGGGGCGTTAATTGGAGGGGAGTATTGAAACACGCTACTTCAGAAAGAAGAAGGGGGGGGGTATATATGGAATATGAGGCGTTTGTTTGAGAGTGGGCGTTTATTAGATCATTTACAGTAAGTTACAAAAGTGCCCCAGAAAAAGCAATCTCATTACTATAATCTATTTATACAAGCTATTGAAATCACTTGACTAAAATGTTTTAGTAATATCTCAATAAGAGATTGTGTGTTTATGCATCTGTGATTCAAAACTGTTCAACCATCGTAAATTTTGTTCCAATTTGAGAGAGTTACTTTTTGGGACACCTCCTGTACCTTTCATGTAGTAATCTAGTATTATAAGCGAAGTAGAAATGCAACAACTAACACAGAAGATTTAGTGCAATAAAATCTTGAAATTAGACACAGCAAGGGACTGAATTCTTTTTATGTGCAAATCTTACCATTCTAGTCCAAGTTGGTATAAACCCTTTGTAAAGTGCAAAAAATCCTTCTTCTTTTATCTAATACAAATGGACACTATTCAGTATCTACTCAAATAAATTATTCAAATGTTATAAACATGTACCATACTTGACCTTGGTATATTTTTTTACAAATGAAGACAAAGTTTTTTTACAAGAAAGTATACAATTCTCTTTTAATTGAGTTAAAAATTTTTTTCTCTGTACAACCCCTGACCTTGATATAAACAATCTTAAGCCATGAAAGTGAAGTTTTTGCTCCGGGAGATATATTGCAATTCTTGAAATGACTCATTTGTTATGAATATACATTGTCTGACCTTTTTATAAAAACGTTATATCCATAAACGTGAAGTTTTGCATAAGAAGATGCAATTACAATTTTTCTTTAAGTGATTCAAAAAGTATTAATATGTACAATCCCTGACCTTGATACAGACACTTTGAATCAATGAAGACAAAGTTTTCGTATGAGAAGATATATTACAATTCTTCTATATATAACTCAAATATTATAAACATGTACGATCCCTGACCTTGATAGAGAGACTTTGATTCAAATATAATGAATATGTACAATCCCTGACCTTGATATAAACACTTGAAATTTGTAAAATGGAAGTTTTTACTTAACAAGATGCACTGCAATTCTTCTTGAAATGACTGTAATATTTTAAATACGAAAAATCAGTGATAGTGACATCAACTTTTTAAATCGATAAAGATGAAGTTTTAAATAAGAAAGTATATCGCAATTCTTGCTAATTATTCAAATATTATAAATATGTTCAATCCCTGACCGTGATATAGATTCTTCGATTCACAACAAAATGGACAGGTGTATATATTTACATACCGCAGTTATGAAACAGTCTATAACTCCTGTATATGCAGAAGGGTTGTTCATAATTCTAGTTTTGATGACGTCAGCTGGTGTGCCCATTGTCGCAGCAACCAGGCCTGCTGTAATGCTGTATAAAGAGACAACAGATGCTAATGAAAAACACGTCATGCATAGTCTGCTGGCCATGTTACATGATACAATTTTTCCTACAACTTGCAGTGCAATTGTCACTTTGAGAGATGTTAATTAGCGAGAGTATTTGAAAAGCATCAGCGGACTCATTAAGTTTCGTAACTGCCCATTTTACATCTCTCAAAAGTAGAATTGCATTAGCAAGTTGAAACGAAACTTGCATTGTGTACCATGGCCTAATTAAATTCGGGCTTTGTTCTGTCCACAGTCACTATTGAAACACCCATTGTGTCCAATAAAAACGTTTTCATTTAATGCGTGAAGTTCAAGGGAACGTCACAAAAGATTTCGCATCTATCTTTCCAGTAAAAATTACAGTTAAATAAAATTTCTAGTCCGTTAAAGTTTGTCGAACTTCTGAACCGTCTCCTTCCACTATGATTCCCCATCCGTCTAGCTTACCTTGACAACATGTGAGTAATTGAAGTGTCTTCTAAATCGGTATGTCTGAGAAGAAATTGTTTTGCTGTATCGTAAGTTGTCAAATCTGAAAGTAGAAATTACTAAAATGAACAGAACGGCAAATACTGAATTTACATAATTGACGAAGAACTAAAGTAATTGAAATGGGTTAATATGGGCGATGTTTATAGTGCATTAAATGAATTAGCAGTAGAGTCCTGTACCGTATTGACATAATTGAAAATAGCGTAACCACACGGCCTTTTGAAAAAGAGCTTTTTATGTAATAATTAAAGCACGAGTAGGAGTGTTTTAGATGTGATAAAACACGAACTACGAGTTTTTTAAATAGCTTAATAAACGTCTCAGTAAGATCACGAAATATTCGAAATAATTTTCTGAAATAGTTTTATATTAGCGGAGAAATCACAAGTTATCTGAGAAATTACAATCTACCAAACTGATTGGCTAGCAATATATTTCGCTGCGTAGCGAACCAATCACGTTGC
>JAODVQ020248121.1:0-13227 GCA_025400075.2 Phenganax stokvisi
TTTACAAACCGGTTTGTCAATGTGAAATCGACTATAATACAGTGCTGTATCTTGCTGGGGCAGTAAACGCTTACTATATTATAGTTTAGCATGCGTCTTGTTACATCATGTAATCTTTAAATTAATACTTGCGGTAGCCACATGCACGCTTCGCGGGCCTATTTTTTACGCTTGTCCAGAAAGGAGTCAGTTCTGCTGGTATAATAACAAACATTCCACTTTATCTTTCATGTTCTTGCAAGTCCAGAGTATGTTTGAAAAAGTTTTTAAGTCTTCAAGCATAACTGTATGTGAAATTACACCGCAAATTGTTTCTAATGCTAATGCTTTCAAAAGAGCGGTACAATACTTTTACACTATTAAAAAAATTTAGACGTATGCATAAGGGCAGACCAGTGTTTCCACACAAAACTTGAAAATTCCTTCTTTTGTATCCTAAACTTCCTTATTTTCTGTCGAAATTCCTTGCAACAATTTTAAATTTCCCCGTAGATATTCTTGCAGACGCACGTACGTATTAGTGCATTTTTGCCGTTTCACTCACCAAAACCGAAATTCCATTTGGCGCTAGTTGTCTAGTATTAGCTTCGAAACTCGACTATAAATCCATGATGAAGTCTGCATGTTCCTTCAAACCTTGAAATTATTGCTTCGAAGCCTTCAATCTGCTTCTCGGGTGCGTAAATAACAGACCACCAAATTACATGCACACTGATATAATCAGTCAGAGCCTCCATGTTTAATTTTACTGACCGAATAGAGTTATGTGGGGTAGCCAAGATGGCAGGATCTTGTTTTTGTAACCGTTTATATTTATGAAAGACGGTCTATGGTATTTTACGTTTTTGATGTTTTACCAACTATTATAAATATCCTTGCAATTTCGTTATACAACGTTTTTTTCCTTGTAATTTCATTGTGTTTTCAATCCTTGCACTTCTCCTTACAAAGTCCAAAAATTCCTTTTGCAAGGAAAAATCCATGAAAGTGGAAACCCTGGGGTGGACGTGCATCACTGCATATATAACTATCGAAAGTGAAAACGAAAGTTCTGCACTGCAATAGGAAATTAAGGGAAAATGCCGCTTGGTATGAGATTTCTCAGTATTTCATGCTGTTGTTACATTTTCAAGTAGTTTTTCATAATGATAAGACGCAGTGCAAGACGTGCTCTTTGAACTTTTGGTAAGATACAAATTGCTTTTCTTTTAGAGCATGATTATGATGATATCAAGGATTTCCTAAATTATCAACAGTCAGATTATTATATCTGATTGAAACTGCTTCAGAAATTTTGTTTCGAGAGTATGTACAGGCTGTCGCTTATCTTCATGCCTTAATACCTCCAGTCATACACAGCTAGCCTGCGAAAGTTTTGATTACGAAAAATGAAGGTATACAATTATGTTCAAAACTGGTTGGGACACCTGCGAAAAATCAGTTAAATTAGACCGCTTAGCTACGAAAATTTGTTTGTTATTGACTTCCCCCCTCTACCCCCTGTTCAATGTTGTTTCCATTAATTTCATTTGATAAGGAAAGGCCCACGCACAGTAGAAATGTGTTTTCTACCACAACATTGAAAAGGGAAGAGCGGGAGAATGTTTTTTCAAATTTTTTTGCTACTTTTGTGCCTGTTCCGACAATTTTGAAGACTGTTGCCAAAGCAGGGTGATGTGGGTGTGAGTGAACTGAAAGAAATTCAACTGACAACGGAAACAAGCTTGGATGCTCCCGATATTTCATCGTACATGGCTCTTTAATGTTTTCTTCGATCCATATAGAAGCATTTAAACGAAGCGTTAAAGGTGTAAAGGTCAATTTACAAAATACGATTCTGAGATTAAATGTGATTAATTTCGTCCTGTGATAACTACTAAGATAAATAAAAGGCTAATTGCATTATTTTCTGTATTCTTATTTGTACGAACAGCAGAACGCAGCACTAGAACTCAAGGCCAGTATTTATTACCAGTGTATAACATACAATGATATAAAATGGCCGTCTTAAGGCCAGTTCACACGGGCGATTTTCGATGCGACTTTTCTCGTGTTGAACGATGTGATAGAGTGGATAACTGGCGAGTATACTTGGTCCAACAATCTTGCAAATGCACTCGCCAGTCATGCAACCTACTCGATCACATACACTAAAAGGAGAAAAATCGCAGCATAAATCGCCCGTGTGAACTGGCCTTTATGTATAGTCTTACACAGCATAATTATAATAATTATAAATAAGATATTTAGCACTCTGATTTAACATATCTTATTACACTAATGGCATGCACGCTGAAGTAAAGCGAATCTCAGGTAAGCTTTTTAATTTCTCATGCTTTCAACCAAGACCTTGTGGATTTGCTTTGATTACCATCAATTATCTTTACAGTATGAAGTGTGATATTCTCATTTCGATATTTCTTTAGAAAAGCAGGGCATGCAGGTACCTTCATGTATAGGTAGAAAGCAGAAGTCAAAAACGAAAGTCATAGACTAACTAATATAAACAAATACAGAGACAATGCCGCTCGGTAGGGTGGTTAAATACCCTTCCTGATATTTCTAATTGAAATAAGCTATGGTTTCATTTCTAAGTACTATTTCTGCACAACGAGGGGTAGCGATAAATCAAGACAATGCCGCTCAGTAAGTAGGGTGGTTAAATGACGTACCTAATATTTCTGAGTGAAATAAGCTATTGTTCCATTTCTAAGCACTATTTCTGGATAACGAGGGGTAGCAATAAATCGAGACAATGTCGCTCATCAAGGTGGTTAAATAACGTACCCGATATTTCTGAGTGAAATAAGCTACTATTCCATTTCTATTTCTGTACAACAAGGGGTAGCAACAAAGAGGTAGTGCAAAAGGTGTGCTCTCTGAAGCTCAGGTAAACTTACAAATATCCTTTTGTTTTAAACCATAATATTATGGATTCCCTATGCTAATAACAGTAACATTATTAGCCTTGAGTGAAACTGTGAATAAGTGAATTTTCTTCTCTATATCGGGGCATTTAGTGATATATACAGAGCAGCCAAAAACGAAAGTACCAATTAAGTGGACTAAGTATTGAGCTTATAAACGCTGACGCACAGAATGCCGTGTGCCAAGAGAAATTAATTCAGATTTTTTTTGAATCGCAAGCTGTCGTACAGTGGTCCATTTTGAAGTAGTTTTTCGAATGGAAAATACAGTGATACAAAAAACTGATGAAATGCACTCTGATGTGAAGCTTGGGTAACTTTACAAATTCCTGGTATTTTGCTACCATTACCATCAGATTATTCCTTGATTATCTCAAAATAAAAACTGTGAATTTTCTCATTGAATTTGATAGCTCTATCTAAGAATAGAGACAGTTATGTGTTGGTAGAAATTCATATAGTCAAAAACGAAAGTCATAGAATAAATATAGAAACATATAGTCGCTCAGCATGGTGGTTTAGCTGAAGAACTTAATTGAGATTTCCAAGTAACGCAGGTGGTTTTTTATAAGGGTCTGTTAGAATTATATGACAGTATGAAAGTCTACAGGCCATGCATAGGCAACATTACAATTTCTTTTTTCTTTAGCCGCCAACAAACGAACATTTTTTTCTTGACAACTATTATTTGCTCGTTTCTGTCGTGAAAATTGACAATATTTTCCTCGACGAGAAGTCTCGTTTAAAATTTAGTCATACCAGCTCTTTAGTATGTTACGTCGCATATGTATATAACTGTTAAGGAAAAGTTCTTCAGCGTACAGACGAGCAGGTAATTTGTTGAAGTCGAAATTGTCAATGAAGAATTGCTCATGATCCTTTTCCAGCCGACAATTTAATGAAGTATAAAAAGAAACATACTCTGAATAAAAGGTCCATCTTGAACTCAATATTTGAGACAAACAAGAGAAGACATTCTTATAACAGTTATATTTCGAATTTATTACAAATTCATCAGACTGATGATGAATTTGCAGTAAATTTGTAATAAATTCGAAATATAACTGTTATAAGATTGTCTTCTCTTGTTTGTGTCAAATATTGAGTTCAAGATGGACCTTTTTTTCGGAGTATGTTTCTTTTTATAATTGCTCATGATCTTATGGATTTCCAGTATTACAGTCAGATAACTATTTTTCCAAGATATATAAACAGTTTATTTCGAAAGTTCGTTACAAGACCAGATATCCATGGATGTATCTACCAGCTTTTTGCCATATTTTTGTCATTCTTTACTGCCACCATCGGTAAAAATGAAAATTGAATGCCGGTGTCCAAGCTTATTTAGACCCCTCCCTAAAACTGAACTCCCCGGTCTAAATCCGCTAGCAGATACGGACCGGGGCGTCCACATCCGCCAGCATACATGGACCTATGTGCGTCATTTCTCGTTAGACGATTTGGGCCTTTCTCGGGAATTTAAACCCCCCTCGTAAATACATTTTATTGCACGTAAATGTCCTATCAAAGCGTTCTAAGTCGTGTGTACCTCTGACTTATTTAAGAGAATGTACGAAGATTTTTCGATCAAAGAATTCACCTTGAATTGTTCTACAATTAGCAACTCAATAACTTTTTTTCGTCATAAGGAGATTCCAAGACTGTTCCATAATTATCATTTCATTTCATTTAGGTTTGGGTTGGATTTAAGGTTAAGGTTAGGCGTGAAACGTGTGAAGCTTACGTAGAACATGTGTAGATTTGTAGTTATTGCGTTGTATTGTTTGTTAATAAAGGTTGTGTACGAATTCAGTAACCTCATCATATAACAATCTACTTTTATCATAGGCAGCTTACAGATACTCGTAGAAATTTATGGAGAAACTTTGTCGATACAGTAAAATGATTGCTTACAAAATTTCCGTTTAAAATTCTACTTGTACGCTAGGACCTTCTGTGATTTTTCAAGGAGGTCCGATTCCACGGAAGGGGGAACAACATATCTGCTAGCAGATATTTTTTACCTTAGGGGTCGGAATCCGCTAGCGGATATGGATCAGGGGGTCCATATTCGCGGGGAGTCCAAATCTGCTGTTGCAGGGGGCATAAAAATTAAAGAACATAAGTGTTTAGTTTAGCAATATTTGTAAACTTTTAGATGTTTATGAAATTTTAAAATAGTCTCTAGGTATTTTTTCCGAGATTGTCTTCAGCAGTAGGATAATAGATGTTTAAACATAAATTTTCACAAGACGGAAGATAAACAATCTGGTTAGTTATTGGGATATATTTCTGGAGCTTAATATACTTTATTATGTTGTGGGGGGATGGACCGGCCTAAAGAGCTGGGGGTCTACATGGATGTATATATTGGTCAAATCTTTCTTGGAATCTGCGAATCTAGCAGTGAGTTAGAGTAGACGTCTATAAATCCGTATTTTTGTCATAATTTCACCACAGTAATAGCCGTTTATTTTGCAGATGGATAAAAAAGTGTTCAAAGGCTATTGCTTGGGAACATTTGCCACACACTAGAATTACATAACAAATCTCTAAACTAAATGAGCACTCGCTATAAAGTTTAATTACACCATGTCAAAACTACTGTTACACCATATGTTACCATAAGATGTATATTCTTTTATAGTGCTTCACATGTTACAACATGTTACACCTACTTTTGGAAAGAATTAAACTATATCTTCTTTTTAAAATATAGGTGTATATTGTTGTAACATGTCAAGATTAATAGTAAAGTATACTGCTTCAGTATAAAATGAAGTGTAACATGTCGCATAAAATAAATTTTCTACAACACGTAGAATACTACATAAGAAATACGAGAGTTATCATACAAGTGCTCAAAGATCAATGTTTAATTATTGTGCACGAACGAACAACAAGAAGAAAAAAGTGCGTGCATTTTCATGCAACAATAGTCCAGCAACATTAATCACGCCTTCCCCTGTGATATCAGTACTTTTAATATAAGCAGCAAATTTTTTAGCGTTTTACACCCACTAGTATAACATTGAAAAACTATTTTGCGCGTGATTTTACATCTTTTTGTTTCGGGTATAGTACGTCAAAGAGTGAAAACTCTCCGTTTGATGCTATCGTGTTACAAGTTAGTTCTCTCCCCTCGAATCTCAAAGTTCTTCCCCCTCCTCGGAAATTTTGTCGATTGATACCTCTAGGCACTCCGGTGTGATTATCATAAAGACACAGTGAGCTTCACTGAGCTTTATCGTCGTTAAAGCGTGTTTCCTAATAGCCAAATTGGTTATATCTTCTACACAATCTTGGAAAAAAATTCGTAGGCTTTTCAAATTTTTAAACTCCATCCCATTTACCCCATTTAAAAAATGTAGGTGTTTTTATTTCATTGCTCGAAAATCGACTTTACTAGATCCCAACATTGTTTTATAGTCAAATATTGCACGTGCTTTTCAGTCTTGAACTTATATTTTTAGGCATCCATTTCACCATGGCAAACGCAAGTTCTAATCTCGATCCAGATTATCAGGCAATACTCGTAAAAAACGACACAAATAATGCAACTGTGTACTTTAATTTGTACGCTTCGTGTGATCCTTTTTGCTGGTTATCTCTTAAATCAAAGAGCATTGAACCTGGAAAACAGTACTTTTATAGATCCAAAGATTCTTTTAAGTACGAAATACAGATAGAAAATAAAGAAAATGACGAAGAAGAGAAGAGTGAAAATGATGGAGTAAAACACGAATATGGAAACGATGAAAATAAAGACGAACTTGAAATGAAAATTAGAGCGCATCAAAGAGAAAGCAGTGAAAAAGACAATTCACAGGAAAGCAATTCAGCGAAGCAAAAAGCTGAAAGGAAAAAAGAAGAAGAGGAGGACGACATGTCGCAGACAACAGAAAGTGCAAAAGGGAAAGAAACTAAGCTTGTTAAAGAACACAAAGATAGAAGGGGAAGTCTAGGCAAACTAGAAATGATAAAAGGTAGAATGCAAAGACAACAATGCAGTCACGAAAATGGTGTACAAGAAAGCAATAAAACAGAAGAGCAGAATGAAAATAGAAAAGGAGACGTGGAAGAAGAAATACAAACAGCGAAAACTATAGAAAGAAACGAAAAAGAAGTAATTAATAAAGAAGACGAAGCAAATATAGATAATGAAAATACAACAGACACAGGAGCTTTAATGATAAGTAATACAGAGGACGAAAAGAATACAGCTAACGAACAAACGTCAGAGAATAGTAAAGAAAATGAAAAACAAAACGAAAAACAAAATGAACATGAAAAAGATCGCCTAAAAAAAAACAAAAGACCAACAAAAACGACTATAGTTTCCGCAACTAAATTAAAGAAGGAAAATAAATTGGTGAGTGTGAAACAGAATGGGCTTTTTGAAATAGAGGATCTATCAGAATATCCTAAAGAACACCAAATTTGCATCCGAAGAAAAAATATGGAAGATGAAACATCTCAAGAAATGGGAAGAGATCTCTATGCTATTCTAGTCCTGAATGAAAAAGACGTTCGAAAATTAGACAAAGAGAAGCAAGACAAAATCATTAAACAAGCATATCATCGACAAATGCGTATATTTCACCCTGATCATAATCCAGACTTCGCTGACAGCCATGTCTGCCAAGAGATTGTTATGGCGTACGGTATTTTGGGAGATCGTGGAAAAAGAGCGCAATACCATGACTTGATCGATTTTAGTAGAGGCTGGCTTTCTATATCACGTTGGAAAGCCATATTTAAACCCGAAGCTCATGGGAGTGGTGAAAAATGGAAACGAATTGGGCTCTTGAGTTTTAGTGTCACGTGCTTCGTAGGTGGTATCGCTTTGTTGGTATTAACCGGTGGAACAACCCTTCCAGTATTTGTTTCTTGTGCTGCAGTGGATAGCATAATTGGAGGAGCGGTCCAGGGTGCATTCAGGGTCATGAGTCACGATAGTATCAAAAACGGAGTCAAATTTAAAAAGTACGCAATGAGTTTCGGAATCGGTGCTGCTTTTGGAGCTGTAGCACGAGTAGCTTCAGGAGCAGTCCCTATGACAGGCACTCTTAACGTAAGCAATACTGAAGTTGTTGCATTTGAAGGTGGAATAGATAAAATTTTAGGAAATCGGGCAGCTAAAGTTGCTGTTGATAAAGGTATAACATCCATAGGCGATAAAATAGATGGAGTGGTTGGTGATGGACAAAAACTAGGAAGTACAATAAAAGGAGCACCGTTTGGTTCAGGAGTAGGATTCGCTGCTGCCGAACCATCAAGGTAAACTATAAAAAGATTTCACTATCATAAACACTGAAAACACCTTGTTTATTTGCTGGAACATTTGCTGCAAACTTAAAGCCTGGTGCACACTAGAGCTATGAGCGTAGCCATGCCAAGTTTCATTCGTGACAGTTGGTGTACGCTATCTCCCCCAGTGTGCGGTGGCGTTTCGAGCGTTTTCCGGCACCCCCGTGCTAAATGCCCCAGATATTCGATATGTTTCATAATTTCCGGCAGGAATGAACATTTCCTCGAACTGTGCGCGCAGGAAAGCTATCGCCTTTCGAAATTACGCTAATACGCATGCGCAGAAGCGGCACGTGGGTACACAAATATGGTGGCATGCGCATTTGTGTCGTAATTTATATAAATATAAGATGGTTTATTAAACTCTTTGCAGTTTAGAAAAACTGAATTAGTGAGTTAGCAAAATACATGAAATACAATTACGTTAGAATTTATAACAGTTAAAAGTATCTGAATGTAGAAAAGTCTTACGTTCTTCTAGTTTTACAAAAAATTTTGTTTGTCTAAATAAGAAAACGTCCTGCTTCGTTTGTTTTAGAGAGTAATGTTTATCTGGAGGGTCTTCGGATTGAGTGGGTAGTAAAAAATGGAGTGGATGTTTCGGACACTTCATTTTACTGATGTATTTTGGCCTATAGAAATCCTTCTATTAGAAAGGGTATCCAGTTTAGCTAAGTGAAGAGCCTCGATATAGTAGTCAGCTTCAGGCCAGATTATTCCCAAAGCTCTTTTCTGGACGGATCCAATCTTTCGAGATAGGTGGTCCGGGATTGATCGCCAGACTGGGACAGCATATTTTAAAACTGGACGGACTATTGTGACATAAACCTTAACAATACTTTCCTTCTTAATACCGGCCTGTACAAGCATGCGCAGGGCGTAGAGTCTCTTACACGCCTTGGTGTAAATATAGTCAATATGTGTACTCCATTTAAGATCTTCACTAAGATGAACACCCAGTAGTTTATAACTTGCGACTTGCTGAATAATTTTGTTTCCTACTTTTATTGGATTCAAGGAGAAACTAGGGTCGTGCATAAAACTAATCAACATCTCTTTACACTTGCCAGGATTAAGTTTCATGTTATGTAAAGCAGCAAAGTCATTTATTGAGTCGACCACAGGTCCCATAGACTAATTGAATTCTTGGGTATTATCTCTAAGGCTGATGTATCATCTACAAATTTAATCCGTAAGGGCCAGTCCACTAGTAGGTCATTAGTCATTATATTAAAGAGGATAACTCCAAACTTGGTTCCTTGTGGAATTCCTCATCTAAGTCGTTTGTGCTCTGAGAAAACTCCATCAATCTTGACTGCTTGTGTTCGATCAGTGAGGAAAGCAGATATCCAACCCAATAACACAGGTGGATTGTTTAGAAATCAAAATATTGTGATCTATCAAATCAAATTCCTTTGCAAGATCAGCAAATAAAATTCTAGCGGCGGCGTCCCCGGCGTCGAGGGCTTCGTAGACCGCTTGCAGAAGATAAATGAGGACATTAGTAGTAGAATGACCTCTACGCGGGCATACTGTCTGTTGTCCATTTTTCCAACCAAGTGAGATAATAAACGCGTGCAGGTGAAGCCTTCCATAATTTTTGCCAAGGTGCAGGTCAGAGAGATAGGTCTAATATCGTTGCGAGGTTTTTGGGATAGGAGTGACAATTGAGGATTTGAGTATCGGAGGAATATAGCTTTCTCTTAAAGACTGGTTGTCAGGGCTAGATAGTGCCACATAAACTTCTTTTCTGTTGCCAGAAATTCATCTGTTACTTGGGTTGGTGGCAGGGAAGCTATTATAGGGTCAAAGTTTTGCGTTGAACCAGTAAAACATCATTTACTTTTTGTACAAGGGATTTACTTTCGACAGACTCACGAAGGAACTGGTGATGCCATTCTTACTTTGCACTTTGACCCGAAAGAGATTTGATATTTTTCCACCACTTTCTAGGATTTGAGTGTTGTAGGCCATCTACCCTACTATTATAGAAAGCATTTTTTCAGTCTTAATTTTCCGTTGTATTTTATTTCTCCAGAGTTTACATGTCGGGGAGTTCTTTCCTTAACTGATGAAGGCATTCTGTCTTTTGCGAATCCATTTTTTAAAGTTTACTGGTTATCCATGAATGATTGGTGGAATGTTTCTTTATAGTTCTTTCAGGGAGGAATGTATCCATAGCCACATATGTTTCTTGCATTAGCATATTGTATTTGTCCTCGCAAGTACTGATATTTAAAACATGTCTCCAATCCTTTTGCAACATCCATCTCCCGAATGCTTGCCACCACTATCTCTCTTATCCCTGGTTTTAATCTTTTCAACTGTAGGTTTATTTTCAGCATTTTTTCGCCGATCTTGATAATATGGCGTAATGATCAGATGATCCAGTTTTCGGTAGTTGTGAGAGACAGAACCGTTTTGGTTAATTTGTTAAAAACCAGTCGAGTATCCCTGTGTCTCTTGTTCTAAATTTTACTAGTTGGCTCAGTTGGTTTTCCTGGGTTATATCCTTCACCTTCAGACCTGTTGTTTTCGGGTTGAAATCGCCAGTAATCATAATCAGAGCATGGGGTCGGTTTGCTGTAAGCTTATCAAGATTTTTCTGGATATATTCTTTTAATACATTGTCCTCGGCTTTTCTATTTTGAGTGGAGTCGTATACAGCTTCAATAATAATTGATGTAATATGCCTTGGTAGTTTATGTGGGCGCATTGATAGCCATATAGATTCTACGTTGTCTTCATCACAATAATTCAAGTGTTAGCAGGGAATGTTATTCTTGATATAACTGCGAACACCTCCACCAACTGTATGCAAGCAATCTTTACGGAATAAATTATAGCCAGGAATAGTAACAGTTGAGTCAGGGATAGCTGTAGATAACCAAGTTTCAGTTATGCATATTGCATCTACTGCATTTAGCTCTGCAATTTGCTGGATTTCGTCGATCTTCTTAGATAATAGCGCTCAGTAATTTTGGTATTTTATAGGGTGTTACAACTTGGTTCCGGTTCGTTACCCGGCTAGACTGGGGAAGGGAGGATTTGGCATTCGAACTTGGGACGGGTGGATAGGAATATGTCTTGATAGTCGTACTATATGGTAATTTGAGGGGACTCGTATATTGTGTTTCTGGAAAGGAGGTGGCCGATCTAGATTCATCGTCTGTTGCCGATGAAATAAAAAAGGAATAGGACACATACAATCATTCGGAGCTGGCCCTGGAGCTAACGGAGTGGTCGAAGTGTCAGCATGCGAAAAATCGCATTGGTTTGCTTTCTTACAGAACCCGTTTCGGTGTAGGAAGGGGCAACGTATTTTGTGTTTAGGCATGTTATTTAATGACTCATTTGCATGAGGGCATTGAGGGTGGTTGAAGTCACAATTATGTTTCTTAATACACCATCCCCGTCTTGAAAGGAAAGGACAGGGGACTGTGGCTTTAGGAACAGTGATTCCGTTCGGTTTATTAGAAAGTCTTGTTTTAGTTTGAGTGAATATGGGACTCTTTAATCAGTCTACGTCCGCTCTGGCATTTGTATTCAGATTACTATGCTGACCCTTGTCAATAGACGGAGGAATTTCAATACAGCTTACGCTTGACTGCTTTTAATTCGAATTAAGGAGTGGCTCATTGATAGAGAGGAGGGAATCATCTATTATGCTCTTCACATTGTCTGAAGCCGGCCTTTCGTTCTCGAGGTTACTGAAACGTTGATTAAACAGGGCTGAAAACTGTGTTTTAAACAATTGATTATCCCCGCTAAGTCTGCATATTGTTTCGTCTTGACGGCGAATTATTGCTTTCATTCCTTTCTGTTTTGCACGAAGAGATCTAAATTCTACTTCTAACATATTTTGAGTGTCAACAGTGGCCATTCGGGACTCTAAGACTACCATATCCAATTTCATTCCTGCTACATCTACTTCTAGGCTCTGATAACAGAACTGCTGATACTACAATTACACATCTGAGGGCTTGTGTCATGAATTACAATTGTATTCTGAATTGCAGTTGTTGTACTTGGATCGTCAATCTTGTGATTTGGTCCTCTCGGTAGACAGGAATCATTCGGCGGAGACCCAACTTTCTCTAAACCAACATTTTCTTGCTCAGCCTCAACAGAATTATCGCTGTTTAAGGACGTTCGCCACTGCGCTTAATATAGGAAGTTACACGTTCAGTTAGATCTTTACCCTTCATTCCCTCAAAGAGTATATTCAAACTCTTCGTTTGCCATGTTACTTCTAACAGGTCGCTTCTGAATTTCCAAGTCCCACTGCTGGGGAAGCGCTAGGTCGTATTTCTAGCCGTATCGTCGTCAATTTCTGCGAGCACGAGATCTTTCAAGTGATCTACAGACCCAGACCATTTCAATTTGTTCCTCTTTATGCAAAAATATAGCTATATAAAGTGTCCTTAGCAGTTATCATAGCTATAGTCATAGCTTGGTCGGTCGTCCACCTCTCGTTAGTATCACTATTGCCAGATTAAAAGCGGTAGACGACTTTGTAGTGTAGCTTGTTCTTCGTCTCAGAAACAGCTTTCTCATATTGTGATTTGTGAACAGCTTTCTCATATCGTAAGGTGATAGCTTTCTTGCGCGCACACTAGAAGGAAATGTTCATTCCTGCCTGAATTATCAAACATGTTGGATACCTGGCGCATTTAGAACGCGTGTCGGAAAAAGCTCCAAACGCCATCGCATGTTGATTAATAAACTTTCTAATCAATATAGTCCTATAACATTTATGACACAGTGCAACACAGCGATTTCAGTTGCTATAACGTAACACATGACATGGTCGCCATGTTGAAAACTCGCTCGATCAGAAACCGCTGACCAACTCTCCTGACTTGTAGAATTTATTAAAAGTCTAGGCAGTGTCGTGTCTCACTTTGCCCCAAATTTTGCTGAAGTATAAAAAATGATAGAAAAAAAATTTATCTTGGGGAAAAAGTGGGGGGGGGGGGGGGGGGGGGGG
>JAODVQ020248440.1:0-33087 GCA_025400075.2 Phenganax stokvisi
ACAACAACCTATAACAACTATTCTCTATACTCACAAAAAAATGGGGGTAAATGAACCGAAGGAAAAGGTTTGAATTCTTTCACGCAGTGTGCTATGATGTCAACGGCGTGGGAAGAAGGTATCAATCCCGGCTTCGATGTCTTCTATGGGGTGTCCGTATTGTTTTTCGTAACTTTCGTGGGTGCCGCGTTCTGTCTCGGTTAGATCGGTCAGCGGGAAGGCGATTGTTTCCTTACTGCGCTTGCCGGATTCACCCATTGCGATGTTCATCTCTTGGTCCTGCCTGCCGCGCGCTGCGCCGTATTCGGGTTCTGTGTCGTTAAGTACGGCTGTTGCGATACTGAGGAGTTCATCGGCGACTGCGATCCGTCCCTCGGGAAGTCGATAGTTTTTGAACGGGTTTTCCCAAGTAACGGTCTGGTCTGGGAGTTCCAACGAGATTTTCTCAATCACGTCAAGGCCATCCATATCAATTGTTGTGCGCTTGGGACGATAAGCGACACCTCTTGCTCCAGATTCCAGTTGGTCTGCGGGTGTCACGTAGATGTCTTCGCCGACGATGGTGCCTTTGCTGCCGTCAATCTGCGAGATGCCGGTCTGTCCGCGTCCCAAGGAGCGGGCATGGATGACGTTGGAGTAGACCATGAGGGCGGTTGCGTTGTTGTCGAATTCAATAAAGCCGAGGCTCCATCTCTCGCTGGTGTGGTTACGCTTCATCCGATCGATGATGGGAATGACAGGGGTTGTTTGCGTAATACCGAGGGCGGACTTCGGTTCGCCACCTGCACGGAGTCGGAGCATACTCATGCCGTGATAACCGCCTTCGTGGAAGATACGGTAAATTCGGGCGACATCGCCGATAACATCTGCCTTAATCACTTTGGATAAGAATCTTTCGCGCGGCACACGGTAATAGTTTTCGGCGATCTCAAGTTTGACGTTATTCGCTTTGGCACGTTCAATCATCAGGTCTGCTGTCGGGAGTGTGACGGCGATGGGGGTTTCACAGAGGATGTGAACACCGGCATCTGCCATAAAACATGCGATTGCGTGGTGTGCAACACCGGGGACGGTAATATCAACGACATCAAGTTCTTCTTGGTCAACAAGGTCTCGGACGTTGGTGTAAGGGGTCGCGCCGTATTCTTTCGCGTATTGGGTTGCGACTTCCTCGTCTATATCGCAAATTGCGACGAGATTGTAAACATCTTTGAGTTTCGCGATAACGGGGAGATGTGCGCCGCCCCCGCGTCGTCCTGCGCCGATTAAGGCAATGTTGAGTTTGGACATGGAGATCTCCTTAACGTGCGTCTGATGTTGGGTTGTCCTATATCTGTCTCTATGGATATGCTCTGAGTGCCTACAAAAGAACACAGGAAACTAACAGCCTATGCTACGGAAGAAGCAATCCTCACAGGAGACCAACGGTTTCCTATGCTACACAGAAGGCTCGAATTCTAAATAGGTGTGTCCTGTTTGTACTGAAAATATCATCTTTAGGAAATTGTGTCAACGAAAATAGTTATCGGTTGGGAACGGGCAATGAATTGCCCTACTACGAACCGTGTTTACCTAAGCTACGAACCGTGTTTACCTATACGTTTGGGATTATGCTGAAAGTGTGTCGGAACGGGCAATGAATGGTTTCCCTACTACGAACCGCGTTTATCTATATGTTCGCTATTATTCTGAAAGAACTTCGCTGTTATACGAATAGTGCCAAATATAGGCGTATCCAGATGTTGGTTCTGTTCGGGTTTGCGCTGCTTCTGCTAATAGGGACGGTGGAATTTTATGCGCGTCAAAGGATTGATGTTGGACAGCAGGCTTATAAGCTCTGTATAGTTTTCCTTTTTGTTGTTCAATTTTGGGTGGTTAGACATGGTGTTGAGACTTGGCATGCAGAAGGGGAGTCATCGGGTCATGGGGTCAATGGAGCCTTGCTTGCGTTAGCACCGTTGGCACATTGGAAAATCTTGGCTGGTAAGTTGAGTGCTGTTGTGCTTTGGGCTGTGTGGGGTATCTGGTTAACGGTTCCGCTGTTCGCACTTTCGAGTTACACCGGCGGTTTGGCGGTTTCGCAATTGCTGAAATGTGGTGCTGTGTTGTCGGTGAGTTGCATCTTTTTCGCGCTGATCGGTATCGGTTTTGCGTTGCGTCATCCGCCCGTTCGGGCGAAAAGTATCGGTTATGGGATTATCTTGTTGTTAACCTTTCTGCCGTTGCTGCCGTTTCCGCCATTTGACACGATTCCGTTGTTGGATGCGATAAGTCCGTTATGTGCTTTGTTGTCAATCTTGGGCGCGGATGCGAGGCAGCTGTGGCTGTGGAATGTTGGACTGTTGGGCGTGCTATCCATCTTGATGTTTGCGGTTTTGATGCGCGTTTTGTCAGGTTTGAGATTGTAGTGGTCGGTTGTTCGGTAAGCGGGGTTGCAAACCCCGCCTGCAAACGGATAGCGTAAGTTGTAGAAAAGAGAAATATGGCGAAAACAGCGAAATATTCCATCAATCCGCAAGAAACAGCACAGTCATGGCACCCTGGCGTTACTTTCCGTGCGATTCTGCTTGGCATCATCCTCATCCCGCCGAATACTTACTTTATTATGGCAAACCATCTGCGTTACCGGAGTACACTGCCGACGACGATGTCGCTGATTTACAATGTCGTGGTGACGCTGGTGGTGCTGACCTGCCTAAATTTTCTGGTTAAACGGCTGCTGCCGCGCTTCTCGCTCCGACAGGGAGAATTGCTCACCATCTATGTCATGCTCTCAATTTCTTCGGCGATCGCGGGACATGATATGATGCAGACCCTTGTACCTGTGATTCCGAACGGGTTCTGGTTTGCCACCGTTGAAAACGAATGGCAACAGCTCTTCTGGCGGTATCTGCCAAGCTGGATGACACTCAGCGATTTGTCTGTCTTACAAGATTTCTACGACGGGGAAGCCTCTTTTTACGCGCCGCGGTATCTGGCGGCGTGGTGGGAACCGGTTTTATGGTGGACGATCTTTCTGTCCGTGGTGATATGGGTGATGATATGTCTCGATCTATTGCTTCGGAAGCAGTGGATCGAACGGGAGCGGCTCACCTATCCGATTGTCCGTTTGCCGATAGAGATGACGCACTCAGATGGCCGGCTCTTTAAAAACAAGATGCTGTGGGCAGGCTTCGCGATTGCTGGCGGTATCGATCTGATTAACGGTATCCATGCTTTTTTTCCGACGTTCCCGGAGATACCTGTCCGTAAAGCGGACCTCGGCATCTATTTCACTGAAAAACCGTGGAGCGCGATCGGCTGGACCCCCGTTTATATCCTGTCATTCGGTGTAGGACTGGCGTTTTTAATGCCGTTAGAGATGTCCTTTTCGCTGTGGTTCTTTTACTTTTTCTGGAAAGGGCAGCGCATCTTGGGCAGCGCGATGGGGTTACAGGCTTTGCCGGGATTTCCGTACGATGGCCCACAAGGGGTAGGTGCGTATCTGGGGATCGCCTGTTTTGGACTCTACGGCGGACGTAAGCATTTTTATGCGATGTTTAGGAACCTATTCAGAAAGCGAGATGCACATCTACCACCTGAAATGCAAGATACAACGGATTACCGGTGGCCATTGGCAGGGTTGATAGGGGGTGTCCTTTTCCTTTTTATTTTTTCAAACCATGCGGGGATGGCAATTTGGCTGATAGCGTTGTACTTTACGATCTATTATCTCCTCGCGTTAGGTATTACACGGGTTCGAGCAGAGGTTGGTCCCCCGACACATGAGATGTTTTCGGCAAACCCGCGGCAATTTATTCTTGATTCGCTCGGTTCACGTATGATTCCACCACAGAGTTTAACGGTGCTGTCGCTGTATTTTGCGTTCAATCGTGGCTATCGCGCGCATCCGATGCCACATACATTGGAAGCATTTAAACTTGTGGAAGTGGCGAATATGCGCGCGAAGCGGATGGTCGTCGCGCTGATGTGCGGTGTCTTTTTCGGTATCCTTGCTTCATTCTGGGCGTATCTGACGGTTTGCTACAAGACCGGTGCGAATCCGTGGGTGGTAAAAGGCGGTTATAACATGCTCCGATCATGGCTCTATTATCCGACAGAGACAAACATCCCGGCGGTAACATTTATGGGTATCGGGTTTTTGTTTACAGGGTTGCTATGGTGGCTACGCACGCGTTTTCCGATGTTTCCCTTTCATCCGGCTGGCTATGCGGTCGCAAGTAGTACGTTGACCTTTGGTTGGCTCTGGTTCTCTGTTTTTATGAGTTGGGGCATCAAACACCTCATCTTGCGGTTCGGTGGTATCCGTTTGTACCATCGGGTGTTACCGCTCTTTTTGGGACTCATTCTGGGGCAGTTCGTAGTCGGTGGCACATGGGTGCTGATCCGGCTAATTTGGGGTGTGTCTGTTTATTCGTTTTATCGATAATTTACAAAGCGGATTTGCTAAAGCAGATGCTGTTGCCACCATTTGACGTAATCCGCATCGCTGATATCGGGTGAGAGTCCACGTTTTTCCATGCTGCTTCTGAAACTCTCCGCCATATTCTCGTCCCAATAGGTCATGATTTCCGAGGATTCAGGGGTTTCACCCATATCACCTGTTTCTACCATCCATGCGTCGAGTTGCGCAGCGAGTTCGTTTCGCACAGTATCGTAATGTGGATCCGCAGCAAGATTATTAATTTCATACGGATCTGCCTCCAGATCATACAATTCTTCAGGTGGACGCGTCTGTTTCATGAAATGCTGTTGTGCGGGGGACAATTCATCGTTTGCAGATAACAGCGGCATCAAGCTCCAAAGTGGATATTGCTGTTTCTTGTAAGCGTTGAATTGCATGTACGGACGTTCTGGGTGATAGTTGCGGATTAACTTGTAGCGGTGTGTGCGGATACATCGGATTCTGTCGTCCGTTCCGTCGCATCGATCCCTCGCTGCGAAGATAGCGTCGCGCTGTGTTGCGTCTGAACCGAGGAAGATTTGCCCTTGCATAAAATCAGGGATTTCGACCTCTGTGAGTGAAAGCGTTGTCGGTGCGAAATCGACCCCACTGACGAGTGCGTCGCTGACAACACCGGCATCAACATGTCCGGGCCATCGGACGATGAGTGGGATATGGGTGCCGCCATCGTAGAGGAACTGCTTGCAGCGGATATGTGCGCGTCCGTGATCGCTCATGAAAAAGACGATTGTGTTGTCGGTGAGTCCTTCATCGTCGAGTCGTTTGAGAATTTGCCCGACTTTCCTATCCAAAATTTGAATGCTTTCAAGGTAGAGCGCCCAATCTTTTCGAGTGATCGGATGGTCGGGGTAGTAAGGTGGTAATTCGACGTTCTCTGGCGGAACCGGACGTTCAGGATCGGGTTTGAAGACGCGGTGCGTGTCTGGAATGTTCATTTGTGCGTAAAACGGCTGCCCTTCAGGACATTCGCGCCAATCAATGCCATCAAACGGTTGTTCACGTTGAAAGTTAAAATCGGTTTTTCCGGGGCGATTGTACGGGGGGCCTGGACTATTGCAGGTAAAATAGCCTGCCTCGCGGAAGCAATCGGTGATAAGTTTCATATCTGCCCGTAAGGGTTTATCGCGATTGCTGCGGTGGTTGTGTGCGTCAAAATGGGTTTGGTAGGTCCCCGTGATAAGCGCGGATCGGCTCGGTGAACAGACTGGACACGTGACGAAAGCGTTGGTAAAACGCGTGCCTTCGGATGCGAGGCGGTCAATATTTGGTGTTTTCACGGCAGGTGTGCCGTAGCAGGCGAGATCTGGGGAGAGATCTTCACCATAAATCCAGAGAACATTTGGTTGTTTTGTAGTCATGGTTGTTTCTTTCAGATTTTTTTATTTTTCACTCTGCGTTTCTAACACGTGAAACATGTGGTGTGCATAGCTTACTGTTGAGATACCGACAAATACCAGTGCCAGACAGAGACTATAAAATTCGATGTTGTCGGGTAAGTGCGGTGCTATCGGACGGAGCAGGTAAAAGGTTATAGCGACTGATAAAAAGAAGCTGGTGCATTTCCCCCATAAATTGGAACGGGTAATCATTTTTGCTTTATATGCCAAGACGGCGTTGCCGAGGACGATGAGAATATCTCTGGTGGCAATGATAAGGAACGCCCAGAGCGGAAATGTAGATTTTGAGAGAACGAGCGCGAAAATACCGGCGGAGATTGCGAGTTTGTCTGCGACGGGGTCTAATATTAAACCGAGTTCGCTGTGTTGCTTTAAGCGTCGAGCGAAGAACCCGTCTAACACGTCGGTTATAACTGCGGTGCCACCCCAAAGGATTGCGAATATCCACTGTTCTCGGTAGATGGTAAAAAAAATGAACGGCACCATAACGAGTCGGGCAACCGACAGGACGTTGCTGATATAGAAGAAATCGCGACGCGTAACCCGGATTGACTGTGTTTCAGTGAATTGATGAACTGGAGCCTTAAGTACCATTGTTTTATCGCGTTGCAGGTATATTCTGTGGTATAGGAACGATCCTATTGATATAGGTGTCTTTAAGTTTCTGTGATAGGATCGCAACGATCTCAATTGTTTCGTGCTGTTAATTGGAAAGCGATCCGCCGATTTTGATCCATCAGTATCTCGATTTCGCGTGTGAGGAGTTGATCTAAGGGAATTGTCTCCAACAATGTCTGTTTTTCCTTGAGCGAGATACGTAAGCGGATACCGATCTGATAGGCGAGTTCCCTTGGATCGTCTGGGTGTTCTTCAGGCGGATTCCATGCGAAAATCAGGCGACTGGATAACGCTTCGTAAGCCTTATACAATTCTTCGGTTTGTGTGGTGAGTTCCTCTGAAACGGCTTCAAATTCTGTTTCGGGATCATCTAACATACGGATGTGGCCGGTGAGATAGGAGAGATGATCTTGGATTTCAAGGATTTGGAACCGGTACTCACCGGCGGAGATAACGTTCATACGCCCATCGTCGAGATGCTCAACGTGAAGAATTCGGGCGGCAGTACCGACATCGTAAGGCGTGGCGGTGTCGCCGACTTCCTCTCCTTCTTTGATGAGTACAACCCCGAATTCAGCCTCATGTTCCAAACAGAACTTGATCATCGTCCGGTAGCGCGGCTCGAAAATATGGAGTGGCAAAAATCCGCCGGGGAACAAGACTGTCTGTAATGGGAAAAGCGGAATTTCTCGTTCATAAGATGCCTGACTATTCGATAAGGTTTGGTCGTCCCGCATGTCAAAACTCCTTTTTGTACGTTCACTGATGTACAAACTGGATGCATTCTGATCGTGGAAGGCGTGGCTCGTAAATCACGGACTTTGAGATTGTATTTAAAAAATCTCTGCTTCCAGTCACAAATTTGTATATATTTTTGCACAAAATCTGTGATTCGTCAAGGTTTTTTATTCGAGAAAATTGGATGGTTGCGTTGAGGCATCCTGCAATTCTTGACAATGTCGCGTGTTTTCAGTATAATACACTTCATAAGGATACTTAACCGAAACGGAAACCTGTGTATATTTTTTGCATAGGACAGATTTCAAACGATTGGAGACGAACGTGAATTCAGAAAAATTAGGGAACGCCTTAGCGAAATCCAAAGACATCGCTCTCAGCCTGTTAGGTAATATATTGTACCGTACACGGATAGAACCGATTCGCGATGCGGAAGGTGTCAAGGGTCTAAAGGCGCGTTGGGTCGGCGATGCTGGGGAGAATGTGATTGAGATCAACACGCCGTCAGGGAACGCCGATGTTAAAGTCGATAGTGAGACGGCACCGACCATTGAATATGTGCAAAAAGGTGAGAGACGGACAGTTGCTGTCAAGCATATAAACAACCTCTCATGCGAGCTGAGCCGGGAGACGATGGATCGGATTGCGACACCGAGGGGTGCTGGTATCGCGATGTGCGTTGGTGCCGGTATCGGACTGTTCGGTTGGTTTGTGATTTCGGCGGCGCGCGCCCTATCGGTTCCAAAGGTGGAGCAGATCGTAACCTCAACGCCGCTCCTTGTTTCGAGTGAAGATGAGGAACCATCGGAAGGGACGGGACCTGGCACAGATGAAGATCGTAGCAGCTGATCCGTTTTACTTACGGATACCGGACATCACCACAGCAGCAGATGGGACGCAAGATACGCTATTGGTGCGCGTCCGAACGGATACTGGACTTGAGGGATGGGGTGAATGCGATGCCTCACCCTTGGTAAGTCTCGCCGTCTACTGCTGTCCGATGTCGCACGGCAATATTATCAACATCCGTACGTCTCTCATCGGGGAGACGCTTGACGGTGCTGACGATGTGCTTCGACTCAGTGAAAAGGTGCTGCGGAATGGACTGGATATCCAGCAGATCCAGCATGCCTATAGCGGTGCAGAAATTGCGTTGTGGGATGTTATCGGTCAGCAGTTGGGTAAACCTGTCTACCGTCTTCTTGCTGAGATGTCGGGGACCTCTGATGTGGCACACCCGAAGCTGCCTTATGCGTCTGTCCTCTTTGGTGGGACACCGGAAGCGACCTATCAGATTGCCTTAAGTTTGCGTGAACAGGGGTATCGTGCGGCGAAGTTTGGTTGGGGACCGATGGGTCAATTCGGTGAAGCGAACGACATCGCACTCGTGGCAGCGGCGCGCGAAGGGATGGGATCAGAGGCGCAGGTTATGGTTGATGCTGGCGTTGTTTGGGGAACCGATCATGAAACAGCCTACCAGCGTGCTGAAGGGTTTGCGCAATTTTCGCCGACATGGTTAGAGGAGCCGCTTGCGCCTGATGCAATTGCTGCTTATAGTTCGCTAACTGAGAAGAATCCGCCTGTTCCTATCGCGGCGGGCGAAGGTTCAAGTATCTACCGCATGGCAGAAGACTTGATGGTGAATGGGGGTATCCAGTTTGTACAGATCGATGCGGGACGTATCGGTGGGATTATGCCATCTTTTCAGGTGCGTCAGTTGGCGGAGCAACACGGTATTCAGTATGTTAACCACACGTTCAAGAGTCATCTGAGTCTCGCCGCGGCACTTCACGTCTTCGCAACGAATCCCGATTTCGATCTGTTAGAATATCCGGCAGCGGGGTCGGCATTGTCACAACGTTTGGTCAAAGATCCGTTCGCAGTTGGCTCGGATGGGCTGGTTCGTGTGAAAGAACTTCCCGGACTCGGTGTGCGTGTAGATACGGAAGCCGTTCGTCCGTATTTGGCTCCTGTACGGATTACGGTGGGTTCGGATACGGTTTTTGAGCAAACATCGCTTTAGGAAAAGTAATTTTCATTCCGCTATATCTTCGTTTAGGCAGGGCCATTCAACACAACCCTTAAAAAGAAAATGGGGTAAATGAAAAAACTATTAAACTTGCCATCTGAATCAAATTGTGGTAGACTATTCTCAGTATTGAAGTGTATGATATTGAAAAGTGCTAATCTACCACGGATTAAATGTTATTATTGTACCTCATGCATGTTATTACACGAAAACGCCTAAACGAGTTTGCCCAGAAACATCCAAATTCCCGAGTATCCCTTGAACATTGGTATCGCTTAATGAAACGAGGCCACTTCCTATCGTTTGCTGAGATGCGTACGACGTTTCCTCATGCTGATCAAGTTGGAAAACTAACGGTTTTCAACATTGGTGGTAACAAGGCACGGCTTATTGCCGCGATACACTACAATCGCCAAAAAGTCTATATTCGCGTAGTGCTAACACACGACGAATATAACAAAAGCAAATGGAGAGAATGAACCATGGTAACGGAAGTACAAACTGCTCAGAATGTATGGCCCCTGCTAACAGAGGTTGTTTTTGTTCCCCATGCACAAAGTGAATACCAACGACTGACAGAGGTATTAGACAATTTAATCGATGTCGTGGGTGAGGATGAGGATCATCCGCTAGCTTCCCTGATGGAAGTTATCGGTGTGTTGATAGAAAAATATGAAGACGAACACGTCCCAGAACTGACAGAAATATAACCCGTAAAAAAATGTAGGGCAAACTTGAAAACTTAGCAATCAAGATTTGCCCTTACAAAACATTTCACTTCGTTATTGACATTTTCCGCGTGGCAGTAAAATCGCCTGCGGTAACGGAGTCGAGCGTGGACTCCGTGGACAATGTGTAGAAATAGATTCCACTTGCGACGGGTTCACCGAGTTCGTTTCTACCGTCCCAATATGCTGCACGGCTACGATTCTGATATGTACCTGCCGGTTGGTGTCCTAACATCAAGGTTCGGACGACTGCTCCGTTGGATGCATAGATTGTCAAGGTGACCTCTGAAGGAGCTGCTAACTGATAGGGTATCCATGTTTCAGGATTGAACGGGTTCGGGTAGTTGGCAAGCAGTGCTGTTGTTTGGGGTGTCAGCGATGCCAAAATCTGTTCCAATACCTGAATGCCACGTTGATATGAAACCAGATCCGATTCTGAGATTTGGATACTCTGTAATCCTTCTCGTTTGGCGAAACTTAACCACTGCTCCACTTGCGTTGCTGACAGCGAATGGATTGAGGGGGCACCTACGGCGTTCCCGATCGCATTTGCGACCAGCACGAGGTCTTGAATGTTAACTTCACCATCGCCGTTCAGGTCGGCATCGCTCTCGCCAGATTCTCCAATACTCGCTGCAATTAAGACTATATCTTGGATATTAACCGTTCCGTCGCCATTGAGGTCGCCTACGACTTGGGTGGCAACCTTTACGTCAGGAAATGCCCATAAAAGCACAGTGCCGTCAAAACTTCCGCTTGCGATCGCGCTGCCGTCAGGGCTGACAGCGACGCTTGTAATGGAATAGGTGTGTCCATCAAGTGTTTCAAGTTGTTGTCCAGAGGCGGTATCCCACAAACGGATCGTTGCGTCGTAACTTCCGCTGACAAGCACGCTACCATCAGTGCTGAAGACAATACTGGTCGCAGTGGCTGGTAGATCCGTCGGTATGTCCTCTGTCAATTCTTCTGGTGTTCCTATGACGGATTCTGGGTTAATTGGTCTGCGGAATGTCTGTAGCAGTTCGGCGGTTGCGATGTCCCATAGGGAAACGGTATCGCCGCCGCCGCTGGCAAGCAGTGTCCCATCGGGGCTAAATGCAACTGCCCACACATCATCCTCGTGTTCGGTGATGGTGTGGCGTGCTTCCTGTGTTTCAAGCTCCCACAAGATAATTGTATCATCTCTGCTTCCACTGGCGAGCATGGTGCCGTCGGGACTGAATGCAAGCGTTTCGACACCGGCTTCATGCTCCCACAACGTTCCGAGGGACTGACCTGTGGCAACATCCCACAAAAGGATACTGTCGTCCTCACTCCCACTGGCGAGTATGGTGCCATCGGGGCTGAACGCGAGGCTTATCAGGTAGGAATAGTGTCCTCTGAGTGTCTTTATGTGTTCGCCTGTAATAGCGTCCCATAACCGGACGGTATCGTCCTGACTTCCACTTGCGAGCGTTCTGCCATCAGGGGCAAAGACAACAACATCAACATCGTCTTGGTGTCCGATGAGGGTATGCCGGAGTTGCCCGGTATCGGCATCCCAGAGGCGGATGGTCTTGTCCCAGCTCCGGGTGGCAAGGATACTGCCGTCCGCATTAAATGTAACGCTCAGGACAGCATCCGTGTGTCCGGTGATGGTTTTCAGGTGTCTGCCGGTGGCAGGTTCCCAGAAACGGATAGAGGCATCCCAGGCGCCCGTAGCGAGCGTATTTCCGTCGGGTGCGAAAGCGATTCCATAGACATCAGCCGTGTGTGCGGTAATGGTGTGTAGGAGGTCGCCGGTGTCAGCATCCCACACTCGGACGGTATCGTCTTCACCGGCACTTGCGAGCAGACTCCCGTCGGGGCTATACTTCATATCGTAGATATGGGATGTATGTCGGGTGAGTGTCTGTTTGACCGTCCATGTGGCGGTATCCCATAAATGGATAACGGCGTTCAGATCACCGCTGGCGAGGGTTGCGCCATCAGGGCTGAGTACAACACTCGCGACGTTATCGCGATGTTCTTCAAGCGTTTGCTGTAGTTCCGCTGTAGCAACATCCCATATCCCGATGGTATCATCTCGGCTTGCGCTGATGAGCGTGCTGCCATCACCACTGAAGACGAGGCTATTGACACCTTCTGTATGGCCTTCAAGCGTATTGAGGAGTTCACCGGTTTCGGGGTTCCATAGACGGGTCGTGTAATCTCTGCTGCCGCTTGCGAGTATGGTGCCATCCGGGCTGAAAACGAGACTGCGGACACTCGCTCTGTGTTCAGTGAGGGTGTGCAAAACTTCACCGGTTTCAGTGTTCCACAAGATGATGTTTCCATTCGCAGTTCCACCGGCGAGTATATTTCCGTCAGGGGAATACGAGAGTGCCGAGACACCGTATCCATCAGCGGTAAGGAGTGCAGTTTCTTCATCGGTAGTGGTATCGTAAATCCAAACGCCGAGGGCCCCTGCAGCGGCAAGTCGTGTGCCATCAGGGGAATACTGAATTTCATATAACCAGCCTTTGCCGAGTCGGGCTGTAGCACCTTCGGGTAGGTGCCATTGCGGTGAATCTTGGGCAAAACCGCTGTCAGCGATCAACAGCGTCATTAAACAGAAAAGCGTTAGTAGCGAAAAAAATATTGTTTTCATGAGTTCTCCTATTTTAATGAATAGGTTTGCAGACTTTCGGCAAACCGGACATAGTTATGGTTGGAAAATATTTATTCCTGCGCTTTCAAATCAGCCCACCTCACAGTCAGCTTACCACTCGCTGATACAAGTCCTCTCATCCGCACCGTGGCTAACTGCTTCCGAACGCCGGCATGCGAGACATCCTCCATCCGATAATAGTAGACGGTGTTCGGTTTGGCTGTGGTGTCTGTCCACGTGTAGGTGTGGCGTTCACTTGTAGTGCCTGCGCCTTGAATGAGGGTTGGGTTGACTGCCTTGAAGGTGCCATTTTTTGTTTCACTGCGGTAGATGTAGAAGCCTGCGTTGTCCAATTCCGATTCGGTAGTCCATTTGAGGACAACACCTGCATCAGTATGTTCTGCCCGGAAATGCGATAACGAAACCGGTAATGGATCGCCACCCGCCTTGAGGTAGATTTTTATACCTGGATTCCGACGTAGCATAGCGAGGAGTGGTCTCCGATTTTTAATTGGGTTGCCTTGCAAATGTAGCTCCTGAAGACTCATTAAATTTGTGAGTGGTGATACATCATGAATCTCATTATCTCTGAGCCACAATCCCTCAAGTTTTTTCATTTTTGATAGCGGGGCAATGTCGTCAATTTTATTTCTATCCAACCATAAATGCTTTAATTCCATCATGTTTGCAAGTAGAGTCATATCGCTGAGATCACTGTTCCATATAGATAATCCCTCTAATCGGGTTAAGTTAGTCAAGGGCATGAAGTCAGAAATTGGATTTCCGCCGATAAGCAACCATGTTAACTGCGTCATGTTTGCCAACGGGGTGATGTCGCGCATCTTGTTATCGTCCAGTATCAATGTCTTCAGACTTTTTAGGTTAGCCAACGGGCTGATATTGCTAATCTGATTTTCTCGGAGCTCCAGAGATATCAGTCGTGTAGCATGTTCCAATCCGGTGAGATTTTTTATTTTACTTTTTCTGGCATCCAATTGTGTTAATCTCTGGATCCACCGTTGGGTAATATGAGAATTTGCGCCTAAACCTAACTGTTTTCGTATGGCTGCTGCTAAATTTTGATCGGGGATTGACACAATTTCGGCGGGTGGCCGCACGGCAATACTGATTGGCACCCATTTTTCAGCCCATTTGTAGCGATTCGGGGCTTCAACTTCCAGGAATCCGTATGCCGTCCTACCTCCCCACCTATCAACGCTCCAATAGTGAGCGCAGGTTTCAGCAGCGGTCTCCGTGAGGGGGACACCACCACCAGCACCATAGATGTTATCAAGTGGAGATTTACCAACTTCTTCCCAATCTTTTCTTCGGGCTTCCTCATACGCCCTGCCTTCCGGTGTGTCTTTCCAACCGTGTACCTCCCAGGCACTACCGTCAACAGAGACCGTGGCGTGTTGATGTGCATGCGCAATTTCATGGGCAAATGTGCCTAACAGACCAACTATATCCTTCCAGTCGGCATATTGGTAACTGTAGATAACAACTACTCCCAGACTATAAAAACCCCCGAGATTCGTCCCTTTAGGGAGCCTGCCCCCTTCAACATACAATAGATCATGCACCACCAGCGTTTCTTCCAAGATGAAACGCACTTCGTCTGGCCACCGGTGCCCTATTAGAATATTGCCGGGGTGTTGCTGTGGATCTCTTGTGTAGTTCGGTACATCGCCATTTGCTAATATTGTCGGGTGGGAACGACGCACCATCACCTCTTTGGGTTCAAAATGTTCTTTTTCAACACGGAGATGTAATTCATCCTCTTTGACATTTGGGAAGCGGTAGTAACCACTTGGATTGGTAACAACGCTTTCGCCAGATCGCGGTCCTGACGCGATAGTTACAGTAACACCTGTTATAGGTTGTGCTTCTGGGCGGGTTTGCCAATCCTCCGGTTTTGGTGCGAAAATCCGACCAATGAAATCACCGGGATTTCGTATCGGTTCTACAGATATTTGATCGACAGGAATCAAAAAGTCGGTGATTGGGGGTGGTATTGTGTCAAGTGGCGATGCCCCAACAACCTCAGGTGATACATCCTGGGCAAAACTGTTCGGGGCAAATACAAGCATTGTAAAAGTGAGTAGTGTGAGTGTAAAACAGAGCGTTGTTTTCATGCAATGGTTCTCCTGTTTTGTAACGGAGGATTTCTGCGCCTGTCTGAAGAAAACACAGAGATCACACCGTAAGTTTCGGAAAAAATTTACTTCCATATCAACATTTTCCGCGTGGCAGTGAAATCTCTTGCAATTTCGCATTAGTGGACTCATACGCTGTTGCGTGGTTTCTTATATAATCACGCAATTCGGGAGCATCACGATGCCATTCACCTCTATGGCACAAATCTTCAAACTGAGCGTGCAACTTTTTCTCTTAGGTTTTTGCTTCAGATTTAGGACGCTTTATCTTTACTTCCTTAGCGCTTAGACAGGCGATAAATCGCCTTACTACGAACGCATCCTCTGGTAGATACGGAGGTTCTTTAAAAGTATCACGGTTTGTAGTAGGGCAATTCATTGCGCGTTGCGTAAGTTCTAACAATGTCCCCCTATATCCGACTACAGAATTTTTGCTATGTTAAAATTCGCCAGAAACAGAGATGCGTTGTGAAGCACCGAGGGTGTGGGTGTTGAAAGCATAGTTGATAAAAAAGGACATGGCATTTACGTTGAGACGGAGTCCGGCACCTGCGGAGAGTCCGTGTCCGTTCCATCCGCCGCGGAGTGCGACGGTGTCAAAGAGCCAGTATTCTGCGCCTGTACGTAGGACAAGCCCACCGCCATCACTACCTTCTTCGAGGTCTGCCTGATCGGTTTCAAAGTCTATGCCGATAGCTCCTTTCCCGAGGCGTGGCACGGTGAAGTGGTAGGCAGTGCCGAATCGGAGCCGTCGGGTGCGGGTGAATGTTGGTGTCTCAGGCGTATCCCATCGGATTTGTGTGCCTGTGGCATCGAGTAACATTACACCGAATCGGAGTCCGTCGTAAGGTTCTGCGATGATCCCGATGTCGATACCGAAGCCGGTTCCGCTGTTTTCAAAGATGGCTTGGTTGAGGAGTTTGAGGTTACCACCGACGGATAGCATAGCGTGTATCTGACGTGCATAAGAGACGAGCAAGGCGTTATCGGTATTGCTGAAATACTCTGCGATTTCGGGTTTATCAATATAGAGTTCACCCTCATCTTTAATACCGTTGCCGTTTTTGTCTTGAAAATCACCGAGGATACCGTTGTTATTGAGGTCTATGAAGGTCGTGCGCGGTATATCGTCAACGCCGAGTCGTATCCAACTCAGTCCGAGGCTGCCGATGTCCTGAATTTGATAGACGTAGTTGAGGAAATTGTAGGAGACCAAACCTCTGCTGAGCCAGCTGCCGTCTCCGGTGCTAAAGGTATCGGAATACATCGCTGAAAAGCTATGTTTCTTGACTTTTGTAAGTCCTGCGGGGTTCCAATAGGTAGCGGTTGCGTCGTCAGCGATAGCGACGAACGCGCTGCCCATTCCGAGTGCGCGTGCGCCGACACCGTGGCTAAGGAATTCGGCGGTGTGCGCGCCTTCGTCTGCTGCTTTGACGCTTGTCGTTAAAATGAGACTTGCTATTAGAATAGAAAAGTAAAATAGTCGTATTTTCATCATTGTCTGAATCAGGATTTTTAGGATTCAAAGATTTTCAGATATAAAGTAGAACCATGAGATGTCGGATTCTAATCGTTTTGTGTATATGTGAAACATAAATATTCAAAATTATTTTAAGGTCCGGTGCGGTTGAAAACCGCACCTACAGGTCCGTGTATCCGACGGTCCAGTGCGGTTAAAAACCGCACCTACAGGTCCGTGGACCCGACGGTCCAGTGCGGTTGAAAACCGCACCTACAGGTCTCGGGGCGCGACGGTTGTTTTCTCTAAAAGGGACACCTAACCCGGTGCGAAATCGTAGATCGGTGCACGGATGATGACGCTCAAGACGCTCCAGAACGCGCCTACGCAGTATTCACCGAGGATGACACCGAAGAAGAAGAAAACCATTGTTCGATAGGTGCTGGGTCCTCCGAATCGGAGTGCGAACCATTTGAGGACACTGCTAATAACGAGGCAACTCCAGAAATAGCCGACCCCGAATGTCATGGAGATCGGGTATCCTGCTGGGTGTAGGGGCCACCAGATGAAACGCATCCGCATGAACATCAGTAGGAAGGTGAATCCCATACCGCCTGCCATAAACCCCATTGCTGGGATGTCTGGATCGCGCGGGAAAGCGAACAGCCCTGCGAGCCAACCGAATTGGCCGATGTGTCCGACGGAGGGTCCGATGCCGCCCCCTGCGCCTGTGACGGCACCGCCGAGGCGATAGAGTTCGCTCAGCGTTGCCCAGAAGGAGGCGAGGGAGCCGAGAACGAGAGCGATAACCATCGCCAGAACGATCCGTTTTGTGTTCATATTTGCGCGTTCTGCCATCTTGAAGGCTTCAAGTTGATGCGGCATGATGTGTTCGCGGTAGCCGCGCCCACTGAAGAACCAGAAGTATGGAAAGACCGTCAGGTTATTGGGGCCGATGCGTCGTGTGCCGAGGATATTGATTAAGAATTGTTGTGCGTTACACATCCCTGCCATTTCATGTGCGGGTGGACCGAGTTCTGCGCGGACACGTGTAATGGCTAACGAGATGGCATAGAAAAACGCGAAGAACGGAAGAATGATTGGGAGCGTCATACCGGCGTGCAGACAGAACCAGATGATGTAGAGGCTCGCGAGCCCAATAAGCAGGAGTGCTGTCCTGTATCGGATCGGTTCCTGTGAGTCGTCAACGCCGCCGGGCAAACCGAAGATTGTACGCACAACGTTTACAAGGTGTCTACGGGTTACGAGCAAGGCGATGACAAAGATCGCCATCCAGCCCCCGATGGATTGCTCACTGCCGTAGGGGAACGGTGCGGGGATCCCGACGGCACTGCCGAAGACGCGCTGGACCTTTTCAAAGAGATAGAAAAACCAGAGCGAAAAAGAGAGGTCTAAGGGTAATAGGAACCCCAAACCGATCACAAACGGGTAGAGTGGGACCGGGATATTACCGACAGCGTTCCACGGTTTCTCTGTGAAGAAAGTTCCCCAGTTACGAGCGTTATGTCGGACACTAAAGTCTGGCAGTACAGGGAAGAAATGCGCCAAGCCGTGCCAGATATTCAGGAGTGCTGCGGCGATGAATCCGTACCAGAGGATCCGATTTCGGAACAGTTGTGCTGTACCGCCGCCTTCCGTAATTGCCATTGGGAGTTGGATAATCGGATATGCGAGTTTTTCATGTTCTGTCCACTGTTTGCGAATCAGGACATTTATGCAGATCATGATCATGCCGAGGGCAAGGATGAAGGATGTCCACCACAATGTTGGTCCTATCCATGCGCCTCCGATTTTAGCGTTGTAAAACGGCGTGTTGCCTTCATAAAACCCACGGATAATCTCTCTATCAGCGACGACGAGGTGCTGCGGGATATAACTGTGGAACATATCCGCCCAGTCGTTTTCAAGTGTTGCGAACCAGAAGGCGTGCGGTAGTGCGGGGATCGTCAAAGCCAAGGTATCGTGTCCTGCCAAGCCTGATGCGATAGAGAGCATGGCATAAATGGTAATCATCTCACCCTGTGTCAACGCTGCACGTGGGAAGGTGCGCTTCAGGAAAAGGTTGATCAAGATGAGGAAAAAGATATTGAGGACGACGTTCCAGAAGAGGGAGATAGTTGTTGGGTGTCCGGAGTGCCAGACGCACTCAACCACAATGACCCAAAGGACATTAGGTGGGATTAGGAGGATACCGATAAGTATGGCACGCGATGTGACATCGGATGTGCGGTGTTGATCTTGCCCGTTTGTATTTTGCACAGTCTATTTTCGCTTTCTTTTTTTCAGTCGGAAATCATTAGCCGTCAGTCATCGGTGGGTTTCTGGTTATTGAAAAAGCTGTTTAGTTACCGCCCCGAGTCCTGACAGCCGTTTGTTAAAAATGTGTTGGCGGTTCGCTCTCTTTTAATTCCCACAAAATATGCCCAAATTCAGCCGCGCCTGCTGCGTTTCCCCTGATGAGTTCAGCATCAATGCCCCAAGCGAGTTTATAGGCGGCGAGGATTTGCGTCAGTGAATTTTCGATGCTACCGTGACAGAGCAGTGCGACGGTGCCGCCACCACCGCCACCGGTAATCTTGGCACCGTAGATACCACCTTGCTCTCCAATTTTTTGAGCGATGCTGACGAGTCCATCAACTTCCGGTGAACCGAGTCCAGCGCGGTCGCGGTAACTTGCGTTGGATTCATACATAAGTTTCCCTGCTTCCCTGAGATAGGTTTGGATATCCTCTCGGTCGCTGTCAGCGTTTTTTATCATTGTGATAAATCGCTGGGTCCGCGCGTTTTCATAAATCATGTGTTCGACACGGCTTCTGACGGGATATAATTTTTCCGGTTCCACCTGCGTCGCTGTATCAACGGTTTCGCCGTACTGTTCGAGAAATTCTTCGCCAAGGATTTCTTCGGGTAATAGATGTTCGCAGTGTTCACGAAATTCGTGTACAGAAATATTGCACAAATAGTTATCTGCGAGTGCCTCCGAGATACTGTGAGTCTCGTTGCTTTGATCGGAACCCTCCGATGCAAAAGCGTTTTTCAAGATCGCCAATCCCATGAACGCCCCGATGCGTGTGTCAATATAAGCGGTGCTTGATGTGCTTCTTCGGACTCTTGTATAGATACCGATGAAACTGACGTTTGCGGGACACGAAACAGCTTCGAGAATCTTGTCGGGTTGACAGAGGATCGAGAGAATTTTTGTTGAAGTGCCAGCGACGGCTGTCACCTGGTCCATGATTCCGCAGGGTGCCCCGGCGATTCGATTTTCGACGATTTGTGCGAGGCGCGCTATCTCCAATGCGCCGAGTTCTAAGTTGTAGAGTTGATTAAGAGCCATCAAGGTTGCAACTTCAACAGCGGCAGACGAGGCGATACCGCCGCCTATTGGAATATCGCTCTTGATAATTAGCGTAGCACCGTGAGGCAATTGGTCAATTTTCTCTTCCTTGAGGAGTACATAAAACGCACCGAGTATGTAGCTTGCCCATGCTGTGCTCGGTTCTTGGTTGAAGTGTTCCCGCATCTGTGCATAGGTTTTGAGGGTATCGTCAGTATAGAAGTTATCAAGCGAAAGATGAAAGTTTGGTTTAAATTGGTTTCCTACGCGGAGTGTAATTGCGCAAAGGTTTCTGTCTGTTCTGGCTTGGCACGCAGCGATTGCGGTGCGGTCAAGCGTCATCTCAAAGACATTCGCGCCACAGTAATCCGCAACACCGCCCATAATATCAAGTCTTGCTGGTGCTTGCGTGACAATGACCTGTCCGCCCTTTTGTAAACCGAGGGTTGAGAAGATTTCTGGTGAATCTTCCTGTAAAAGGTATTCTAACTCAAGAACCTGAAAGGATTTTACTTTCGGACCGTGGAGTTGTTCAACTTTCATCTGTCTGTCCAACTAAGACTTTCTTATAGTGTTATTTCTGACGACCCCTTTCTCAAATTCTGGCGTGTCTGGAAAATCCTGCCTCGGATAGATGCTTATCCTCAATGCTACATGAATTCTGTGAATTTAGCAAGTTTTTTTTGTTTTTACTCGTTTCTGAAAAACAGGCGAGGTTCCAAACCTCGCCTGCACGGGGTTACGTAAGTCTATGGATTGACGACTCGGACAGTTTCACCGTCTTTCAGCGAGTGTTGTCCGGCTATGACGATGGCTTCGCCTTCTGTAATTCCGCTGAGTACCTCCGCTTCGCCACCACGTAAGAGTCCAACTTCTACAGGACGGCGTTGACTTACACCGTTCTGAACGACGAAAACATTTTGGGACTTCGCGTTCGTATCACCGATGAGTGAGGCGCGCGAAATGATGATTGCATCCGTGTTGACCTTGACAGGCACGGTGACTTTCGCGAACATCCCAGGTTTAACGGTGCCTTCGGGGTTATCAATAAGGATTTCAACTTTTGCGGTGCGCCGCATGACTTCTAAAGTCGGACTGATGAAAACGATGCTACCGGACATCGGTGCTTCTATCCCATCAATTTCTATTGTCGCCTGCTGCTCAAGTTGTAATTCGCCCAATTGCGCCTCAATTACGTCAACGGAGGCTTTCACTGTATCGATATTGACGATTTCAAAGAGCGGTGCTGTCGGTACTGCCATTCCGCCTAAGTCTAAGTGGCGTTTAGAGATAACACCTGAAATCGGTGCGTGGATTGTCGCGTCTTTTAAGCGTTTCTGTGCGAGTCTGAGTGCGACTTCCGCTTGTGTGCGTGCAGTTTTCGCTGAAGTGATTTCTGCTTCCCAGCTCTTCGCGTTCTCTAAGGCTTCGGCAGAAATCAGCCCTGCGCGTGCGGTTTCGACCTGTGATTGGGCGAGTTCGATGTCTTTCTCCCATGTTTTCGTGGCGGCTTGCGTTTGTGCCAAGCGTAAGGAGGCTTCTGCTTGTTGTACCTGTGCTTCCATCGCCTGAATATCTTCAGCCCGCGCGCCGTTATCAATCAATAGTAGTTGTTCGGAGGCGATCTTATGTTGTGCAGCGGCAATATCCAACTGTGTTTTCGCACCTTCAAGAGATTGTAGGCTGATGGCATTATTTTCAAAGAGTTCCAGCATCCGGGTGTGGTTGCTTCTGGCGTTGGCGAGGTTTGCCTCGGCTTGACTCAACCCGGCTTGTGCCTGTCGTCTATCCTCATCTCGTGCGCCGCTTTTAATTTTTTCGAGGTTCGCAACGAGCGATTCCAAGGCGGCTTGTGCCTGATCAATCTGTGTAACCGTTCGGATTTCGGAGAGGTCTACGACTTGCTGGAGTCCGATTTCGGCGGCTCGGAATTGTGCCTTCGCCTGTTTAACTTGTGTGTGGACGCGGACTTCTGCGAGTTGCTGTGCTTGTGCATAAGCGGTCTCTGCGGCTTCAAGCGTTGCCTCGGCTTGCTGGACCGCGAGTTCTAATTCTTCACGTTCTATCGTCGCAAGCGGCGCATCTTTCTGGACAGTGTCGCCTTCGTCAACGTTTAATTCAATGATACGGCCTGCGATCTTGGGGAAGACGTTAACCTGTGACTCTGCTTGAATGGTCCCCGACAATTCGAGTTCGGAACGGATTTCCCCGCGTTTTGCTTTTGCAATTTCGACCGGTTTAAGTACAGCTGCGGATTCCATTTGTTCGAGCTCGGAGGCGGGTGATTTCAGGAATCGAGGTATTACAAGGATGGCTCCGATCGCTAAGACTATGAGGATGACAATCAGTAGGTTCTTCAATTTATTTCTCCTTTTTCCCTTTAATCAATATTATTTCGTGTCTGTTTATTTTAGTGTTTGTCCGATTGCTTTTTCTAATGTTGCCAAACCGACGACGTAATCGTGGTATGCCTGCAGGCGATTGACTTCTGCTTGTGCCAATGCGAGTTGCGTGTCGGTCAAAGCGACAGTGGTAATGATCCCATTTTCAAATTGAAGATTCGCGATACGGACGCTCTCTTGTGCTTGGGTGAGTGCTTCGCGTTGGACTTCAATCCGTGTTTGTGCCCCAATTAGGTTGAGATAGGCGTTGCGTACTTCAAACTCAACACCTGTTTTGACTTGCGCGCCGCCGAGTTGGAGCTGTTTTAAAACGGATTCGGATTGTTGGATAGCTGCGCTCGTTGCGAACCCATCAAAAATGGGGATATTGATTTGGACACCGAGGCTCCAAATCCGGTTCATCTGTATGAGTCTTTCATTTTGTGAGATTTGATAGTTTGTGAAGAAGCCGAGGTCAGGAAGTCGCCGAGTTTTGGCGGCATCAACCTGTTTATGTGCTGCATGTTCACCGAATTGCGTGCGGTGTATCTCTGGACGGTTTTTAAGTGCCTGTTCTATAAGTGTCTCAAGATTTAGGGACGGCATCTGCTCTTTTTCTGGGATTTTGAGTGTGCCTTTAATAGATACATTTTCGGCGAGCGGAATGTTAAGGACTGTTTTATATGCGTCTTTGGCGGTTACGGCGGCGTTCTCGGCACGCACGAGTTGGGACTGAGCGTTTGCAAGTTGGACCTTCGCTCGAAGCACATCAAAATCGGTTGCGGCACCCGCCTGAAGTGAGGTTTCAGCGATTGCGAGTTGCTTTTCAACGAGGGTGACGCTCTGCTGTGCGACGCGCACGAATTCTCGTGCGATCAATGCCCCGTAGAAGGCTTCGGATACATCTAAACGGAGTTGATTGTATGCGGCATTAACATCCTGCTGGACTGCCTGATAGTTGAGTTTTGCGGCTTGGTAGCCGTAATAGTAGCGCCCCCAAGCGAAGATCGGTTGTGTTAGATTGAGTGTGCCTTGAACGTTATGGTGTGCACCGAATTCGAGTTCAATCAGATCGGCTTCGTTATCGGTGCTCGGTTGTGGCATTTCGTCTGCTTCTCCATCCTGCATCGGGAAACCGAAACCGCCTTCGGCTTGAATTACGGACTTTTGTATATCTTTAAAATAGGTGTAGTTGCCGTTTGCTGTAATTCTTGGCAGGAGCCCGGCGCGTGCGGTACGGACTTGCGCCTCGGCGGCTTTTAGGTTTTGCTCAGCAGTTTGAACGGTAAGATTGTTCTCTTTGGCAATTTCAATGCTTTCCTCTAACGTCAGACTCTGTGTTTCTTGTGCCGCAGCAGATAGATTTATTAGAAATATTAGGAAGGCTCCAACATATAAAAAGTATTGGAACCGTAGTGGGTTCATTTTCGTTGTATCCTCCAATGTTAGGTGAAAGTGGTTTTTATAAGACATATTCGTAAGTGCTGGATCGTAAACATGGGTGCGTGGCAGGTACTCACCCTTATCTACGTATGTATCTATGTCAGGCGGGGTTGCAAACCCCGCCTGCAAAGGTAGTGCTTTGTCTAAGTCGTATCTAATAGCGAATGATAGTTGTCGCGTCGCCGATTGCCCAGAGTTGACCGCTCGGTGTCTGAACGAGGTCTCGAAGATGGTTTGCGGTAGGCGACTGCTGGAGTAGCCATGTGACACCGCCATCGGTTGTATAGAGGATAACACCGTTTTCGCCGACTGCCCAACCTTCTTTGGCATCACGGAAGAGGATAGCATTGAGGTTCAGATCGGTTGGAACATTTTGATCAATCCATGTGTTCCCGCCATCCGTGGTGACCATAATGGAGCCGAGTTCACCGGCGACCCAAGCGTTCTGTTCGTCTACGGCATGGACATCGTTCCAGCGTGGACCTTGCAATATCGGTGTCCAGCTAAGTCCGCTATCAGCGGTTTTTGCGATGGTTCCGGCATCACCGACGACCCAGCCGACTTTATCGTTTACGAAGTGAACGCCGTAGAGGTTGTTAAAGCCTGCGCCTGTCATCATCGGGTCGCAATCTTGTCCGATCCAGGTTTCACCGGCATCGCTGGTATGCATGATTCTGCCGGTTTCTCCGACTGCCCATGCGTGTGTTTTCGTGCCGAAGCTCATGGCATAAGACCCCATAGCACTTTTCCAACTCGTCATCGGGTCATTGAATTGGATCCGTTTGGCTGTGCCGTGCCCCTCATCGCGTGCGTCGCTGACAGCACTCCATGTCATGCCGCCGTCTTTTGTTTCCGCCAATGCGGCGTTGCTTCCGACGATATAACCTTTGTTTTCGTCGACGAATCCGACACCGAAGAGTTCAAAAACGTTTCCACTGTTTTGTGGTTCCCATGTGTTTCCGCCGTCGCTGGTATGTAAGACGCTCCCTGCGAGACCGACTGCCCAACCGTGCGTGTCGTCGTGGAAGTAGGCGGCACGAAGTTCGCTTGTGCTTGAGACGACATCCCAGGTTTCCCCGCCATCTGTGGTGTGGAGGATAGTTGCTTTATCGCCGACGATCCATGCTTCTGTTGTGCTGAGCATGTGAATACCTTGGAGTCGAGCGGCAACGGGTCGCGGTTCGAGGGGTGCCCATGTTGTCCCACCATCGGTCGTGCGAAGGATGACCCCGAATTCGGCGGCGGCGATGCCAATATTTTCATCAGCGAAATGGGCATCCCAAATCGGTTCAGGCATCCCGTTAGAGTTCGGGACTCTGCTCTCTTGAACGACCCAGTCCTGACCGTCAACGGTTGCGACGACGGCACCGCCAGCACCGACCGACCATCCGACTCTGTTGTTTAGCATGAAAATAGCATCGAGTGTATTGACGGTTGCACTGGTCTGGAACATCCATGTATTTCCGCCGTCCATGGTATGAAGGATGGTGCCGCCGCCGCCTGCTGCCCAACCGATTTCGGGGCTGACGAAGTCGATACCTTCAATTGTGTTGTTGGTATCAATAGTTTGTTGTGCCCAAGTGGTACCACCATTCTTCGTCCCCATAATGAATCCACCGTCTCCGCTTGCCCAACCGTGTTTTTCATCCACGAAAGAGACTGCTAACAAGGAGGTGTTCGTACCCGTATTCTTTTTCATCCACGTCTGTCCGCCATCTGTTGTTTTGAGGACTGTGCCGTTGTCGCCGACTGCCCAACCGGTTTGTGGGTCAATAAACCGGACTTTCTTTAGTTCAACTTCAAGCGGGAGCGGTTGCTGGTTCCATGTTTCACCACCATCATTGGTATGTAGGATTGTGGCACTGCTGCCGACAATCCATCCATGTTGTGCATCCACAAAAAAGACATCCCAAAAGGAAGCCTGCCACTTGGATTCGCTGACCGTTTCCCACGCTTTTTGCGCGAGTACGAAAGGTGCGATAGAGAGCAGTAGCAAGACTCCGAAAATAGATAATATTCGCTTTCTGTGTTTCATCAAATTTCATAGCGTTGAGACCTATTGCTCTGGTATGGCATCAACGCCAACCTCCTTACTTCTTGAACGGGCTTGCGAGTACGCCCTCCGTTTTAGGTATATATAACCCAAGTTGCTACGCATAAGATTTTAGGCGTGCGGAGACCCTTTTCATTGAAATTGATTGATTCTCCGCAAGCACAATCTGGAAGATTATGCTACAAAGATGCACAAACCTAAGATTATGCTACGAAGATGGCAACTTGCGTTATATATAATACACTTGATAGAACCGTGAACTGAAGTCTATATAAACACTCCATTCTGTGTTATATGATACCACGTCTTATCAATTTATGTCAAACGAAAAGTATCAGTGCCTCAAGAAATTGATTGACATAAACCTATTCTTTTGGCATAATAGTTAGACGTATAGTTTCAAATAAGTTTCGCAAACCTGCTGCATCTGGTTTGTGGAAATATGGAAATCTTAGATGAGAAGATTCTTAGCTTAGATGAGAAGATTCTTAGGAAGAGTGGAAGTGTAGGGAATCCGATCTGCCTTCTGTTCTTCCATCTTTCGCTAAATTGAACCTACATAAGGAGATAAATTACATGTTTCTAAGAGTATCAGTGCTAATTCTGTTTATTGCGTGCCTCTTTGTTGCGATTCCTTTGGTGGAGGCGCAACTTCCGTTAGACGGTGTCGTGAGTTATTGGTCTTTTGATGACGGTACGGGTGCAGATATTTTAGGTGATAACGATGGCGAACTGATGGGGAATCCGAAATCTGTCGCGGGTAAAGTCGGAAAGGCACTTGAATTCGATGGCACAAATTCGGTTCATATTCCGGGGACGGATTCTTTGGACTTCGCTGGTGAAAAAGAGATGAGTGTTGCTGTTTGGTTGAATGCGGACAATGATAGTCCTGTGGATGGTGTCGTTGCTGGATGTTGTGGGACGATCGTTGCCCAGCGGGATGCCAGCGGTTGGGCATTACGGTTTGACGGCAGGAATGCTGGTCAAGAGATGGAGTTTATTGTTCAACCCGGTTGGCAAGGCGATGGCGGTTTTGGCGTGCCTACGTTTGACGCAGGGTCGTGGCATCACCTTGCTGGCGTTGTCGCTGACGATGAAATGTTCATCTATGTTGATGGTAAGTTGGAAAAAGAGATGGGTTACAACGGTCCGATGTCTACCACTGGCACGGAAACGGAGATCGGACATGCCGTTGACGGCGGTTTTATTGGGATCATTGATGAGGTTATGATTTACGATAGAGCACTTTCGGCAGACGAGGTCGAGCAAATTTTTGAAGCGGAAGGTCTTCCTGTCGAAGCGCGAGGCAAACTCGCGACGCGTTGGGGAGATATTAAAACCTCGTTCTAAGTTTGTGTGTCGCGAGCGACAAGAAATCGGCAGAAACACCCAAGCAAAAACACTCGCTCCTACAAGATCGCGAGCGACAAGAAACTCCCAAGCAAAAACACTCGCTCCTACAGGAGTATGAAAGTTACGAAAGGAACGTTTTATTCTTATGGAACCCGTAAAGGTTGGTGTGATTGGATGTGGTGTTATTGGTAGTCGGCATCTGAGCATCGCATCAGAGGCATCACATATTGAATTGGTTGCAGCGGCAGATCTAATTGCGGACAATAGGACCCGGGCTGCTGAGCGTTTCAACCCGCCGAAAATGTATGACAACGACATCGATCTGCTCGACGATGCTGATGTTGAAGCAGTGGTACTTGCGTTTCCGACGCAGTATCGGACGGAGGTCGCCTTGCGTGCTTTTGAAAGAGGCAAGCATGTGCTTATTGAGAAACCGATTGCGATGAGTGTTGCTGAGGTTGAACAACTCATCGCTGCGCGTGGCGATTTAATGTCAGGGTGTTGCTCCTCACGTAACCGTTTCAGACCCGCCGCCGAGCTTGCAACGCAGCTCATCACGTCAGGCGGTTTAGGTGAACTTCGGAGCGTCCACTGTCGTGCGCTTAGAGGTGCTGGCAAAGAGCCGGATACCCCGCGTCCGGCTTGGCGATTGACGAAGTCTCTCAACGGGGGTGGTATCCTCGTTAACTGGGGATGCTACGATCTCGATTATCTGCTCGGTATTACGGGTTGGCAGCTCAAACCGCAGACGGTATTCGCGCAGACGTGGACGATACCCCCGGTATTTGAATCGCATATTGCGCCGGGTTCTGATGCGGAAACGCACTATACTGCGCTCATCCGATGTGAAGGTGGTATTGTGCTCAGCGTGGAACGCGGTGAGTTTATGACGATACAGAGACACGAGGGTTGGGAAATTATCGGCACGGAGGGTTCACTCAAGTTGACGATGGGTGATGGAAACCCGGAAAACGTCATTTATGATCGTACGACAACAGAAGGCGGTGTTGAATCGACGACTCTCTCGGAGGTAGGTGAGGCACCGGAACCGGAACACAGCACGCCGCTGTCCGATTTTGCTGCCGGTATACGCGAAAACCGACAACCGCTGACCAGTCTGGAAAACGCGCTTGTTTTACAAAAAATAACCGATGCTATCTACGCGTCTGCAGAGACCGGAAAGGCTGTGGAGATAGCGGGATAAAGTTCCGCGGATGTGGTGGCGAGGTTTGTAGGGGAAATACCCGAGCAAAAACACCTCGCCAGCGGTTGTGTCGGTTGCCTTTATACGAAGATTTTTTCGGCAACGACGTTAACGAAATTCTGACCCATGACTCGGTAGCCTTCTGCATCGGGATGTAAGTCGTCTGGGAGTAAATGGACAAAGTCTGCACCGAAGACGCTTAAACCGTCAACATAATGGATTTGTGTATCGCCGTGTGCTTGAAGTGCCTCGGCGGCGGCTTGTACTTCTTCACGCATCCCTTTGAGATGGAATCCTACAGTGTTGGGATTCTCTTCTCTCGGTGGGCAGCAGATAGGTGACATCAGCACGATGGGTATATCGGGGTGTTTCTCTCGGACAATCTGGACAGCCCCAATAATTGCCGGACGGAACGCTCGCGGTCCTAAACTGGATGCGCCTTGGATGTTGATCCCGAGACACATTGAGATGTAATCGGCTGGTAAATCACGAATCATCCGCGCCACCATTGCATCGAGGTGGCACTGTCCACCGTAGCCGAGGCAGGTCAGATTCAGCCCGTGCGTCCGTGCTACGACTGCTGGCCACGTCTGTGTCGGCGATGCTGCGGCGCGACACTGCGTGATAGAACTTCCGTAGGTGATCCAGCGCGGTCGTGTATCGGTGAACGCCTCCAAGGTTGCGCCGTCATCTATCTCCAAGCTGCGGAGTTGGAACTGCCCGAATTGTGGTAGCCACAATTCAATTAATTTCTCACCCTCAGACAACCCTTTGAAGGCGAAACGCTCTTTCTGTTTCAGGTCGATTGCATCTATCTGTTCTCCATCACAACAGAGGTCAAGTATTCCGGTATCATTTTGCGGTACAATATTCCCGGAAACCTGTGTTGTATTGCTGCGAAAACTGATGAGCACGCCTGCGGGCATCGCGGACCGTTCAAGTAACGGTTCTGGAAACAGCAGATGTGCTGAATGCGGTGTGCGCCACGGCATGACCCAGTCCTCAGTTTTTTGCAGGGAGACCGCGCCTTGCCAAGTCAATTGTGGTGCATCTGGTTTCAGTTGCATGGTCTATCTCCTCTTACATGGTGTCAACAACGGCGCGCAGCTGTCGGATGCCGTCTAACATATCTTCTGGTTGTCCCCAGTGTTCGATACTCGCTGCGCCGTTGAATCCATCAGCAACGAGCGTTTCGAGAATCTGTGCGTAGCGTAATCCTGTGTCGCCGATCGGATCAAGATTCTTCTCACGATTCGGTTTGATATGCAGATGTCGGACGAGTCCTTTGATATGTGCATATCCGTCTGGATACGGATTTTCGCCGCAGTGTAACCCGTTATTGACATCCCAACACGAGGTGAGTGCGGGACTGTTTCCGAGTGCATCGATGACGGCGCGTGTTTCTTCGCAGCTACCGGCGAGACATGCGCTTTCGTTTTCAAAGCAGAGCGTAACGTTTCCACTCTCTGCGACCGGGACGACAAGTGAGAGTTTTTCGACGATACGTTCCATATAGTCGTTAATATCTGGGCGCGGCGCGCCTTTCGTCCGACGGTTCGGATTCCAGAACGTGAACCCACGAATGATTTGCGTATCGAAGGCGTGTGCGAGTGTAACCATTCGGTCGAAATGCTTTCGGTGTTGGTCATACGCTTGCGGGTCGTCGATTGAACATTTCCCAAAAGGGGAACCGATACTGGCGACGCGAACATCGTAACGACTCAGTACATCTTGCACACGTTGGACATCATCATCATCGATTTCGGTTACGTGTTTGTTCCAGACCCCGCCGCGTATTTCGACGGTATTGGCACCGGCTTCAACGCCGAGTTTAATGGCTTCTTCAAAATCAGTTTTAGAAACTTCATCAGCAAAAAAGCAGACATCAATCATTTAAAAAAACTCCTTTACAATTTTTCCAATTCAGTCAAAATCTGATCGGAACTGACGCGCGTGTCAAACTTCGGATCAAGAAACTTCCATGTAACGCGCCCGTCCGTGTCAAGAATGTATGTTGCAGGACGTGCTATGTCTGTGTTGGTTATATCAATAACATTATAAACCTCAATCGTCTCTGTCCCTTCATCTGAGAGTAGAAGATAGGTTATCTGGAGCGACTGTTGCGTTGAATCCACAAGATGCAATGGATCCGCACTAATCGCGATCAATTCAGCACCCTGTGCTTGAATGTCTTCGTAACCTCTCTGCAACTCACCGAGTTGCGTTTGACAGAAGCCTCACGTCCCGGTCCGGTAGAAGACAATGACCCGTTTTTGCCCACTGTAATCCGAAAGCCTATGGGTATTTCCTTTAGCATCTGGGAGTGAGAATTCGGGTGCCAGTGCACCAATCGCAAGCCCCTGCCCTTCAGGAAGTCGCTGGGTTGTGTTTTCCTCGGATTGAACAATAGCTTGTGAGACCTGTTCAGATGTATCACAGGCAAGGAATAGGAAGACGACAGCGGCTAACAGGATTGAAGAAAGGGGTACGAAGCGAAAACCGGTCGAAAAAGGTGTTTTTCGTTTCGAGTTTATGAGACAATTTGTTATTAATTTGGATTTCATGTTTCAGAATTTCCTTCGTCGTTTTGTGAGTCGTCCTTAGCAGGTCGGAACGGTTTCGGTTTCTGAGGGTTCTCGATTTCCATCTCAACGATTTCGGGTGGAAATTGTGTGCTGACCACCGCTTCCTTCATCACCCATCTGAAGTTGTGCCAGAAACGTCTGCTTGTCTTGACGATTTCTGGGTTCGTATAGACACCAGCGACGGCAATACGGCTCTGCTCCGTTTTGTTGGGTGGACTGTAGTGCCAAAGACTGCTGTGCCAGATGACGACATCTCCGGTATCTAATTCAATATGGTGTACGCCGTGTTTTTCGATCATTTCTTTAACGTCTTCGCGCGGTAGTTCGCCGTGTATACTATCGGGATAGAGGACGTGTTCAACGATTTCGGTTTTGTGGCTGCCGGGTATGAACTGCATGCATCCATTTTCTCGGGTCGCGGGTTCCAGGGGTGTCCAGAAGTTGAAAGGTTCCGTTTCGCCGTCGCGCCAGAGCCCGTTATCTTGGTGCCAAGGTGTTGCGCTGCCGGTGCGTGCGGGTTTAAGGAAGCAGCTATTGAACTTCATAATAATATTGTCCCCGAGAAAATAGCGTGCGATGTTGAGTATCTCAGGGGCGGCGTGGACGTTATGCCATATCAGTGGTGCTTGTACGCAGAAGTTGCTGAGTTTACGATAGCGTGCGATACGTCCTTGCGGTGAATCGTTCATCGGGTCCATTGGATCCCTATCGACGACTTGTCCGGGATCGGGTAGCAGGATGTGGTTTCGGATCACGCCGCGGAGTTCCGCTGCCAACTCTTTTGGTATAATATTGCGAAGGATAAAGTAGCCTTCATTCTCGTATTGCGTTTTTTGTGTAGGTGACGGTTGCCATAGTGTCATTTTGATTTTACCCTTTTCCAAATTAGAACGGAAGTTCACGGGGTGCGTAGCGTTCCTTAAAATACTATCAAATTGCGTGCGTCCTGAATTACGCGAAGATGTCTTGAACGCGGCACTGGAATCCTTTAACAACATCGCCGCCGTCAAGTGTATCGGTTCCGTGTAAAAGGACGAGATCCTCATTAGGACGGTAGACTTCTACGGTTTCTCTGCGTGGGTTAATGACCCAAACCACCGCGCAGCCGGCAGTTAACCATTCATCCACTTTCTCAGCAACCTCAGCATAAGTATCATTTGGGGAGATGACTTCAATCGCCAAATCTGGTGCCCCCTCCCAATAGCCTTTAACAATTCCTTGCTGTTCGATGGATGCTTGACTCACAAAGGCGGCATCTGGGGCGCGAACGGTATCAGGGTTTTGTGCAATTTTAAAACCTGTTTCTGCACCACACACATAGCCTAATTTATGCGCTTTAACGTGGACATTAAGCTTGCTTCCAATTTCAGCGGCGCGGATGCCGTGCTCAAATCCGGCGGGTGGCATTTTCTGGAGTACTCCTTTCACGAGTTCGTATCGAGTGCCATCAGCAGGCTGCTTCGCCAGGTCATCAGCCGTTAAAAGGTTGTGTTGAACAGCGAGTGATATGGGTGTCGGTTGATTCAGTTCTATATCTGCCACGGTGTTTCCCTCCTGTTGATGATATATGAGTGTACCAGAAAAGAAAAAATATGTCAAGGATAAGGTGTTCGGGTGTTCGGTTTTTTGTTGAACGGTTTAGAAAGATATGATAAATTGGAATAAACAGATATGACTGTGTGAATTAACCGATGCTGACACAAGAGATGGTAGCCGATGTGCCGTCGGATCCGGGGGTCTACTTTTTCCGTGGAGCTACGGGGACGATTCTCTATATCGGCAAAGCGAAATGTTTACGTAAACGGGTGCGTTCTTATCTGCATAAGGTGAAAAAACGCCCGAGCAAAATCAAACGGCTTATCCGTTGGACGACTGATGTTCGGTATCAGGTTTGTCGTTCAGAGCAGGAAGCACTCTTTTTGGAGTCGCGGTTAATCCAAGAATATCAGCCGACTTATAATACCGCGATGAAATATGGACGACAAGATTGGTATATTCGGATAGACGTTGGTGAGGATTTCCCGCGCCTGGATCGCGTGTCTGAAACGCAGCCGGACGGTGCGAGATATTTCGGGCCGCTGTCGAGTCGGCGCTGGACCGATGAAGCGATTGATGTTTTACAGCGGATTTTTCCGGTGCGTACGTGTGAAGGTGAAATCGTGCCGGATCCTGGGTTTCGCGCCTGTTTCCAGTTTGACCTCAAGCGGTGTGATGCGCCTTGTGCTGCCCTGATTACGCGCAAAAATTATGCGGAGATGATTACAGATATTGTTGATCTGTTGGACGGCGAATATGAGAAAGTGCAGAAACGTCTGGTCTCTAAACGGGACGGCGCGTCGGAAGTGCTTCAATTTGAGCGCGCTGCTGCACTTCATAAGCAGCTGCAACGGATTCAAAAAGTGTTCACGTTTTTAGATGTACACCGTCGCTAAAAAAAATTCATTTACCCCCATTTTTTTGTGAGTATAGAGAATAGTTGTTATAGGTTGTT